>JAFEMH010005470.1:0-161930 GCA_022495995.1 Adenophora triphylla var. japonica | reverse complement strand
AAATGTACTCTCTCCCCGTACCTTAGTCCAATTCTTGTAATCTTTTTGAAATTCCACTTCAATACAATGTGATTTCACGGTTGCACGGTCTTTTTGGTAATGATTTGCGCATTTTTTACAAGGACAATATATTTCTTTAACACCAACATACTTTTTTAAGAATGCAAAATCGAGAAAGTTGTCAACCCCAAACATATACTCTTTTGAAATCCGATTACCCAAATCAATCCAACTTTTGTCAATATATGACTTGATATTTTTAACGTTAAAATAGAACCTATATATAAGACCGAGAGACACAAATTTTAGAATAAAAATAAACTCATAAACAAACATAGTCTAAATATGTACAACTTTTGGCTCGATATAGATAATATACATTGTTGGAGCCTAGCCTATTAGTTGAGCTTGTGCCCATGATATAGTATAACCCCATGACAACATTCATCCATTCTCTCTCACAAGTCCCCCCTAATTAAGAAGCTAATAATATGTAACGTGATATAAATGATTCATGTAGTAGCATTAAGGGATGATTTCAAATCCAATGACTAGCTATATAGTGGCAGTGGTGGCGGCGAATTCACTAAGAATTTTGGCATAAGTAGGTCTTCCTCAACAATATCTAGTCCAAATAGCAATAATTATCATCAGCCTGAGAATGGCCATTCCACGATAAGTTTCAAGCCGGGGTTTGATGATTTCATACAGCCTAATGGCTCATGTTTTCTTAGATTTGAGCAGAATGATCATGAAGAAGAACAACCCTACTTGGGTAACTTGGATCACTCTAGTGAGTGGAATTCGGGGTGTATTAGAATATTGCTTGAGAGTTTCAACTCTATTCAAGCTAGTAGTATGTACAACCCTAGTACAAGTAGTAGTAGCATTCAAGAAATTGGGGAAATGGAGTTGTTTGGGTGGTCTAACCTTCAACGAGACCCTGCAGATCACACCATTGGAGATGTTGCTACACAAGAATCCACCCTTCATAAGCGCCCTCACACGGTATGTAATTACGTACTTTCTTGATTTTTTTTAAAGAAGATTAAATTCTAGGCAATGCGCTCATTTAACTGCACTGCATTCAAATGAAATGCATACCCGTAATTCATAATTATTTATACTACTGGGATCTAATCTATGTATGGTTGAAGGGAAAAAACATGCAAGCAAACAATAGACAATGCAACAGCTCAACAAAGAAGGCAAAAACAAAATCAACTCAACCACAAGCTACCAAGGATCCACAAAGTATTGCTGCTAAGGTATAATTCAGTTAGAGCTAGGCTAATTCATTTAAAATTTATAAAGATCATAAATATAGAAATATTAATTAACGAATACACGCATTTATTTCTCGATCACCAACTATATATATTTTTTTTTAATTTTATTTGTTCAGGTTGATTTGGTTACAATGTTAGAGAAAGCTATCAGTTATGTCAAATTCCTTCAGTTACAAGCTCAAAACCCCAATTCCCTGTACATTTATCATCATTCACAAAATCCCAACAAAACCCTTTTGATTATTCTTAAAATTTCAGCACACAAACTACAGATTCAGTTGAGAACAGCAACAACAGTAACAGCAACAACACAGCAACAACAGTAACAGCAACAACACAGCAACAACACCAACAGCAACAGCAACAGAAAAAATTAAAAGTAAATCAGAAAAGGGGGAAAGAAATGTATACCTGCTGATTCGTTGTTGATCTAAGAAAACACGTCGCAAATTGCCCTGGCTGGAGGAGAGAGAGAGAGAGAAAATGAAGAAGATGTTTCAATAATCCACCACCAAGAACAACAAAAACCAAAAATTAAAAGTAAACACGCTATACCTGGTGATTCGTTGTTCACGCTATGGTCACCGGCGGTAGGAAATTGCCCTAGCTAGAGGAGAGAAAGAGAGAGAGAGAGAGAGAGAGATAGAGAGAAAGCGCGAAACTGAGAGTGGGAAATTTGGGCTTCCTGGTATTTATTGATATTTACGGTGGATATTATACACCGCCGTAAATATTGTGTACTATTTACGGCGGACGCGTGTCAACCGCCGAATATAAGTAACTATTTACGGCGGATACTAATATACCGCCATATATAACTTCAATCTCATATACATATATGTTATATGTACGTATATAACGTATTTACGGCGGCTTGAGCCGCCGTATATAACAAATATATACGGCGGTTGTGTATACCGCCGTATATATTATTTATATACGGCGGACGCGTATCATCCGCCGTATATAAATAATATAAACGGCGGCCGCATATTACCCGCCGTAAATGAGTGTCGTAAATAGCCAACTTTCTTGTAGTGACTGGAAATTCCCTTGTAGGGCAGAGTCAGGTTGATAGGCGTGGTAGTCAGGGGAATAGAGAAAATCTTCATCGTGGCCAACATCCCCCTCACCTTGGCATCTCTGGTAGATCTAGAAAAAATCCCCAAGATGTCCCTCCTCGTCATAAGGCACATGAGAATGGCAACATAAGAAACGAGGTAGATTTGAGAAGTCACTTGAACCAACAAAGAGAGCAGGAGGTTAATTATGCTGACTTAAGAGCAAGGCTCAGTCATGCAAGGCATAAAACCCCTCCTCGTCGTAATACCCCTTCTAGGCCTAGGAGCCCTCCTCGGCCAAGGAGCCCTACTCATCACAGATCACCTCCTCATCCTGAATTGGCACCTAGAAGGGACAGAACACCATCTGGACATAGGGACAATCACCAGGAGCGTGAGGAACACAGTAGAGTGAACGGGCACAGAAAGAAAGGACCCACCAGCTCAAAGATCGACGCCAGAGAATTATTACTCTTGAAAAAGAGATTAGTGATGGAGAAAATCCTCTTGTAATAAAAACCTTGCAAGTGTACAAGTCACCGAAGTAGCAATGTACAAAAGTAAGGGTCGAACCACAGAGACTTGAGTGAATACAAATGACTCTAATTAGCATAAAGTAACCAAGGGGGTTTTGTTTTTGAATGATTAAAATAAACTAAATTGAAATTGCAAATAAAACTAAACTAATGATTAAAGATCACCAAATAATGCAAGGGTTGAATTCAAAATTTGACAAATAGATTCACGGATTGGGTTTCACAATACATTCACTTTATGCTATTTTATTAATGAAGCCATCAATTTTATTCTTGGGTTCATTCACAAAATCATGAGTTGGGATGATTTGGTGTGCGATTTGCAACTCAAATATTCTATTTTTATTATACTCCAGTTACATATATATAATAGTTGAAAAATTCAAGAAGATCAAAAGAATATATGAACCTACATCCAATTAAATTCAGTTACGTCCTCAATCAGATCTAAGTAGTAAATTAATGGTCAATGTATCTATGTCCGAGTTACTGTAACAATGGATACCCCCAAATTCTAGGGCCAAAAGTATCTTAACATAAATCTGAAACCCTAGAAGGAATTAAGAATATTTTACTACGCTAGAATGATATTGAATTAAGAATTAAAAACTATAGCATAACGATCATGTATTGTTACTACCAACCGCAAATTAAAAAACTTAGCCTCGAATGGCCATTAAAATAAATAAATACAAACCTTGATTTAAATCTTCAACCCATGTAAAAACCTAAATTATGTAATATATGTTAAGATAGAATAAAAGATAGATCAGATCCCAAAAACTTGTCTAGGGATCCTTTATATAGGAGGAGGGATTCCTAATTTACAGCCAAAGGAGGTCAATTTCCTAGTCAAATTAAGATTCTGCTGAAAATCTGACACAAATCTGTAGCAAATCTGCCTTTTAATTATGTGACGGACCAAATCCGTCACAGATTTCCGTCACTGAAACCTTGGTCGGCCAAAGGAGGTCAATTTCCTAGTCAAATTAACATATTTTTTGGATGGGTAAAACCACATCCATCAATTATATGAGATGGAAGTGGGGAAAAAGGAAGTGGACGAGGATGATACTAGTGCCACCAGTCCTTTCTCCCAGCGTATCAATGATCTACTTCCCAATCCTGCTCTTATATCCCATGTTTTGATAAGTATGCGGGAACCACCGATGCACGGGATCATGTACAAAGTTTTGAATCCACCACGACCCTCCTCACTAAGGCAGATGACATTCTCTATAAGGCTTTTGTGAGTACCTTCTCCGGAATAGCTTTATCCTGGTTTCGTGAACAAAAGAAGGAAAGCATCGATAGCTGGAAAATCATGAGTAGGAGGTTCATGGACCACTTTGCCATAGCAGGGAAGAGAAAGAAGAGATTGACAGATCTTTCTAACATAGAGAAAGGGAAGAATGAAACCACTTTGAGTTATTACAATCGATTCAGAGCCATGGCAGACCAAGTAGAAGAAAGCTTGACAGATTGGGAGGTGATTGATTGCTTTAATTCCAGATTGAGATCCATACAGTTGATCTAGGAACTTATGATAGAGAGCCTAAGTCAAAATATGATCTATACAATGTAGCTTACGACAAAGCAATGGTAGAAGATAAAAGTAAAAACAAGTCTGAGAAACCAAAAGCAGAGGCAGCTGGCACCAACCATGCCTCAAATGGAAGTGGCTATAAGGGGAAGAATAGAACTCGGGCTACTGAAAAAGCCAAGGTTTTTATCCCCTCATAAAGCCTATCACAAAAATCATGCAGTTGGTAAATCTACCAAATCCTTGATCGCTAGATGAAAGAAAAAAATACACCGGTGACAGTTCCAAATAATGTGCCTTCCACAAGGACCACAGACACGACACGGAGAATTGCATCTCCCTCAAGAGAATGATCCAAAGATGGGTAAATGAGGAAAATCATGAGCGTTACGTTATGAGAAAGGATAACAAGCGGAGAATAAAGGATGACAACGAAGAGGACAAGGAAGATGAAAGGGAGGACAGACCTCCTAGGGCCAAGCTCCATGTTATAAGAGAGAAAACTATCTCCAACAAAAATTAAAAGATCAGATCCATGAACTAAGTAAGGTCTATCACATCCCCGCCTGGATTCATAAGGAAAAGGAGCTCATCAGCTTCTCCCCTAATGAACTAGCCGGAAGTTGCGCGGCTCGCGAGCAACCATTGGTGATCAAACGTAGGATTGATAATTGTGAATCTGAAAGACTCCTCATAGACTCGGGGGCCTCCCGAGATATTCTGTACTACTCTACCTTCCAGAAGATAAATCTAAATGATAGCATGCTGGAGCCATAATCTGGAAAACTAGAAGGTTTCACAAATCACAAAGTCAGGGCCATGGTGTGAATGTGGGCCCTCGGAATCGAATCGTTTTTTATAGGGTCGCCGCTTCACCTCAGTTTGAAGACACCGGTTTTATTGAAAAACAGAGTCGCCACGCCATTTTGATTTCCTCAAAACTTTGAAAAAAAGGATAAGGGTCCGGAGGTTAAGTTACTCCTTGGGAAGAACGGATCGCGTTCACCCAAAGAGTATTTCAAAAGCAAGTCTTCCTAGATCTGAAGTTTGTGCTTGTTTGTGCGTTCGTGTGTGTGTGTGTTTTGAAAAAGGGAGGGAATGTGCCAAGTTATCTGACGGACATATAAACCATATAAGAAGGTTATAGCTCGGGATTCCTTAGATTTAATTTTTTCAGGATTTTGATCCTGTGCTCATTTTGGACTTGTGATCATCATTACGTGACCTTTTTACCCTCCCGTTGGATTAATCAACCATAGTAGGCATAAAAGCCTTGGTGTGTCTTAAACAAACGTTCTTTGGGGACTTGGTCATATGTGATCGAGAGAGGGACACCTTTTATAGTCCAAGAATGAGACTCTTTAGAAAAGGAGGAGTCTTTGCCCATCAATCCTACATCTTGAGACGATTGAGCTTCGTAGGGACATTTATGCTCGTCTCAAGTGATGATCGGAGATGTCGGGACTAAGATCCGTCCGCTTCTAAAGGGACTACGACTATGGCATTTTAGTGGCGGAAACGATATAAAGATGAGGTCTTTACACCGATCCACACCACGGGATGCTCTAAGAATCAAGGGGATTAGGGGAAGGGGTATAAAGATTGGATCTTTATACTCATCCTATGTCTTTCATGCCTTAAAAGGCTACTAGACAATCCTCGGAGAGTGATCCAACCAAAAGGGACATGGGGGAAATGACATTGAAAAGTAAAGATTGCATTTTTAAGGTAAATAACGTAAGGAACATTATCTAAAGCTGAAGACATAATGTAAAGGGATGACCTTTATGGCTTTCCTATGTCCTTTAAAACCTTATAAGGTGGACAATCCTTGGAAGCTAGGCAAAGGGAAGGGGAATGACATAATGAGAGTAAAGATTGAATTTTTATGTAATAAAATGAGGGAATTTCACATCATCATGTGGTGAATCTTCCCTAGAACAAGCCACTTGTGGACCCTTGTTCATCCTTGGGAGAGGATTCCCCATGAATCACTTGTGTAGGGGAAAGAGGAAATATGATATTTACATGGTAAAGATAAGAACTTTATAGCAAATAGTCAAAGTAAATGACAAATAAAGGCAAGATAAATGACAAGTAATGAATAGAGCAATATAATAAGAGTATTTCAAGGGGAAAGGAAGGAGAGATTACCAATGGTGGTTCTCTCTATCTCCCTTAGGAATTTTCCTATGTAGAAATGGTTTTGGAAGGATTTTATGGAGGAAGGAGGTGGTTTTTGGGATATTTTGTTCTTTGGAAATTCGAGTTTTTAGTTTGGCAGAGTAACAATGCTTAATTGTTCTTGTTAAAATGGGTAGAGGAGGCCTCTATTTATAGGCTGCAGTGTGCTTCCTAAAGAAGCCGCCCGGCGTTAACCTCTTGCAAAAGAAGCCGTCCGGTGTTATCCACTGATGAGTCAGCCTGTTTCTAGATTCATACAAGGTGGCAGCTGGAAGCTTCATTCCAGCGTGATCCTGCCTGAAATTTTAATTCCTAGAAAGTCCTTCATCCCTTGGAAAGTTTGGAAAAGTTCCCAAATCGCCCTTGAATTTTATGAAAGTTTGGGGAATTACCGGAAAACTTAACTGGAAGGCATGAGCCAGATTTGGGTACTTACAGAAGCCCATTGGCAACGGCACTTGCAAGGCAAGTGGGGTTGTCGATAAAAAGAATCCAATCTGGCGAACTGTCGAGACGGATTGGGTGACCAAGGAGGTCGAGTGGCTGAACCTTTGGAAGGCTACCTATATATCCCGGAGGAATCAAGCCATGATCGTAGTTCGGAATCCACTGGGAAAAGGGGTGTCATATGTGACAAATTGGCTGAACTTAAAGTAGGCTACCTACGTATCCGGGAGGAATCAAGCCATGATCGTAGTTCGGAATCCACTGGGTAATGGTAAAGAGAAACTGGTCCCTTGCTAGGAAGATGGAAAGGAAATGACCTAGGAGGTCAAATGGCTGATCCTACTTGGATATGCCAAACGAAGGGAGTGACCAATATGGTCAGATAGCTGGACCTTTTTGAAAGGCTCATGCACCACTGAGGATTGATGAATGAAAGGGGTGACCACTGCGGTTGAATGGCTGGACCTTTATGAAAGGCTACCTCATCACTGAAGAGTGATGAAGGAAAGGGGTGACCACTGCGGTCGGATGACTGGACCTTTTTGAAAGGCTCATGCACCACTGAGGAGTGATGAATGAAAGGGGTGACCACTGCGATCAGATGGACAGACCTTTATGAAAGGCTACCTCACCACTGAGGAGTGATGAAGGAAAGGAGTGCCCACTGCGGTCGGATGACTGGACCTTTTTGAAAGGCTCATGCACCAATGAGGAGTGATGAGTGAAAGGGGTGACCACTGTGGTCGGATGGCTGGACTTTTTTGAAAGGCTACCTACGTATCCCAGAGGAATCAAGCCATGATTGTAGTTCAAGGTTCACTAGATAGTTAGGAACAGGTCTAGGATCCTTAGAATTTTGATGATTAATGGAGGAGTCACCTTAAGAAACTAAAGATTACGTCGCTATCGAGGAGATAGCGGTAGCTAAAGTTGGAAGAACTAAAGCTTTCATTGCTATCGAGGAGATAGAGGTAGCTAAAGTTGGAAGAACTAAAGCTTTCATCGTTATCGAGGAGATATAGGTAGCTAAAGTTGGAAGAACTAAAGCTTTCGTCGCTATCGAGGAGATAGAGGTAGCTAAAGTTGGAAGAACTAAAGCTTTCGTCGCTATCGAGGAGATAGAGGTTGCTAAAGTTGGAAGAACTAAAGCTTTCATCGCTATCGAGGAGATAGAGGTAGCTAAAGTTGTAAGAACTAAATCTTTCATCGCTATCGAGGAGATAGAGGTAGCTAAAGCTTGATTTCGACAATTCGGAGGGTGTCACCTGACGTTATCCCATTTGGCGATAACGGAGGGTTTCCCGGAGGAGACGTTATCCCATTTGGCGATAACGGAAGGTTTCTTGGAGGAGACGTTATCCCATTTGGTGATAACGGAGGGTTTCCCGGAGGAGACGTTATCACATTTGGCGATAACGGAAGGTTTTCCAGAGGAGACGTTATCCCATTTGGCGATAACGGAGGGTTTTTCGGAGGAGACGTTTTCCCATTTGGTGATAAAGTAGGGTTTCCCGGAGGAGACGTTATCCCATTTGCAATAACGGAAGGTTTCCCGGAGGATACGTTATCCCATTTGGCGATAACGGAAGGTTTTCCGGAGGATACGTTATCCCATTTGGCGATAACGGAGGGTTTCCCGGAGGAGACGTTATCCCATTTGGCGATAACGGAGGGTTTCCCGGAGGAGACGTTATCCCATTTGGCAAAAACAGAGGGTTTCCCGGAGGATATGTTATCCCATTTGGTGATAACCGAAGGTTTCCCGGAGGAGACATTATCCCATTTGGCAATAACAGAAGGATTTTGGAAGAAAACATTATTCCATTTGGAGATAACGGAAATTTTTGAGAAACAACGTTATTCCATTTGGAGATAACGGAATTTTTTTAGAAACAGCGTTATTCCATTTGGAGATAACGGAAATTCTTGAGAAATAGCGTTATTCCATTTGAAGATAACGGAAATTCTTATTTAAATGGAAAGTCCAGGGGCAAAAGTGTAAATTCAGCTTGAGGCGAATGAAGCCGCCCAGCATGAGATGGGGATAAAGAAGCCGTCCGGCTTGAAACTTGATTTCACCAGATTTATTTAAACAGAATTAGAATGGGCAACAGCACATCCATTGTTGCTGTTGTTTCTGTCGAGGAGAGAGGAGAGAAAAGAGAGAGAAACTTCAAGGTTTTCAACTCTTTAGCTTTCTATTGCTCAAGATGGATCAAGAAGGGAACATCTTGCCTTGACAAGTGCGTCGAAACTTGTCGCAAATTGTGAGGATGAGGCGGAGGGAATTCGTTAGGACCGAGCGGAAGTATGACTTCATCGCGCCTACTTCTGAGTTCTATCCTGGTAAAAGGGAGCACAAGTCTATGAAACCTCAATCGATTGGGGTAAGAACTCTCGATTTACTTGATTTCATCAATTTTGATTGATTAGGGCTAGACTCGAATTTTGGGAATTTTTGTATTTTCTTGTGATTTTATTGATGATTTTAGGGATTTGATAATTAACCTATGGGCTAAGGACATAAATAAACATGCATGCGCAATTTATTTGAAAAAAAATATGAGAATGACTCATTTTTGAAAATAAAGTGAGAAAAAATAATGCCTAAAATGTGACGGAGCTCTTGCATGTGCTAGAACTAGGTCAGCTCCTGATCATGGATGCGAAAACGAGATTTTGGACGATGAAAATGATTCATGCAGCCATTGTGAAAGATTAAAACCTATATACAAAGAATTTTGTGAAAACTGGAATTTTTGTGCTTGGGAGAGCATGTGCTCGGGGTGACGTGTTTCAAATGATGAAAGACACGTGTTCTAGGCAAATGATGCTAGAAAACTTCTTATGAATGCTTTTCTTTGGCAATGTGTGCATTATTTTGTGAATGTATGCATGCTTCTGAGATAAACTGAAGGACTAACGTGCTTTTGCTGTGCTTACCTACAGGAGAGCAAGTCGAGGGGACCCATTGAGGTAGTAGTGAAGTTGTGGGAGAGGATGCCCAACTTCGAGAAGGATGGCCACAATCCTAGGCAGCTAGTGGTGGCGACTGGTCTCCATTCTTTTGTCGAGGCTATCAGCCGAGGCATTCATGTGACCTCCAAGAGCAAGGGGCTGGTCTAAGCTCTTTCAGAGTTTTGGTGGGACACCACTCACAGCTTTCATCTAGGCTGGGGAGAGGTCACGGTGACTCCCGCCGACTTTACAGCTATTACTGGCCTGAGGTTCACTGATCGGCCTGTGACCTGGAGGGATCACATTTCTGAGGCCGAATTCAGAGACTATGTGGGATTTGACCTCCGTCCGAAGGGGCTAGGGATGGAGACACAGTTTGTTGAGGTTGAGGTTGAGGTCTTGAGGTGTATGGAGGGGTTTGCGGTCAATGAGGTGACTACCCACCAGCTCGCGAGAGCTTTCTTGTGGTTGACTCTGTCTGTCACCATTTTTGCCAATTCTGGGACATTGGCAATGGTTTGTTTGCTTGAATCTTTGGATGATCTGGATGTGGTTGGGGAGGTCTCTTGGGGTGAGGCCGGACTGTCTGAGCTTTATTTTTCTCTAGACTTGTACAGCCAGAATAAGGCTGCTTCCATGGATTGCTTTTCTTTTGCTTTGGAGGTATTCTCGTTTTATTTCTCTCTTTTCCTTTTGTGTCTTGAGATTTTATGAGAGAAATGACCCTTATGTTCTTACATGCAGGTCTGGTTCTGCGAGGTGATTGGGTTTTTTCCTTGGAACCAACAGAGTGATCCCGGTATCTTCCCAGCCATGGTGCGCTGGAGAGGAGAGGCTAGGGACAAGTTCACCGGGAAGACCCGGATCACCTTTGATTACAAGATGGTAAAGCCCGTCATCAACAGGGACGGTCATGAGGGAGTGGACTTCTATCCCTGGGGGAGGTATCCAGAGGCTTTTATAGGATATGCCGTGGTGGTGACCAGGCAGAGGAGGTGGCTGACAAGCTTGACCTGTGATATCATTTATTTGAGGGATCGATTCTCCAGGCAGCACGGTCATGTCCCTCCTTTGGACGCGATTACCCCTCAGGACCCCCCCTCCTCTTATGCTGCAGTCCAGGCACTGGTTAGTGGATGAGAGGGACAGGTATAAGGTTGGCTTGGCGGCTGAGGACTATTTTGACTACGCCACCCCGTATACCACCTTTGTGGAGGAGCGTTTGAGGATGCCTCAGAGGTTGGTGAAGATAGCCACTGCCCAAGGGTACGGGGAGGCAGAGCCGACTGCTCCACCTGTTCCTCCAGCTCACCTTTTTTATGTGGTGAACGGGGTGCCAAGGAGGTTGATGGTGCCTATTCCAGACGCGAGGGATGCTGAGTATACTTTACCGGCTGATAGCACTGTAAGTAACTCTGGGTCCCTTTTCGCGATTCTGAACTTATTTGGAATTTTCTGAGCTTTTCTCTTTTTCTCGCAGGTCCCCGCTCGCACATACGAAACTCTAGTGCGGCATAATAGGGGCTGGAAGGAGCTAGCTCGGTCCCTTTTGAGGAAGCTGGCTTGTGCGTCAAGGGCTGCGGGAAATGCGCAGGAGCCTGAGTGCAAGAGAAGGCATATCGGGAGCACGGCTTCTTCATCATCAGCGTCAGGGTACCCCTCATCCTCTACCAGTGCCATGCCTCGGGGGCGAGGGCCTAACACTGATATCTTAGAGCAGCTGGCGGAGTACGAGCATGTGCCCGTCAACCTGACCGCCGTGAGTGATGACGAAGACCTGCTAAGGGACCCCGAGTTTTACGAGCTGAGCAGCGAAGACGATGAGTCAGAGGCTTAGGGTTCCTTTGGTTCAAACTTGGAGAGTGAGAGAGAAAACAATGAACAAATTATGCACAATTTGTATTTTTTTTTATTTGGGTGCCAAGGAGGCAAAGACAATGTAATGATCTTTTTATTTTCTTTTCTTATTGATGCTTTATTACTTTGCATATTACTTGAGCCTCGGGGCAACTTTTTGCATGGAAATGGGGCAGAATTTGAGCTGAAATGGTTTATGATGGTGTATGAATGGTGTTTGTGAATGTTTTTATGCAGTTTCTGTTGAGAAAGTGGGGTGAGATTCCCACTTGGGCAGCAGCTTTGGCTGCTACAGATTTTTTTTCTGCAGAAGCGAATGAAGCCGTCCGGTCAGGTCCTGGGCAAATGAAGCTGCACGACTTGGAGCCGTGTCTGAACTGGTTTTCTGCAAATAAAACCAAGGGAGGGCCTTTTCATTTCGTTTTCAACTTATACTTGTCCCAATTGATTCCAAAGCACATTTTTGACCAAAAATCATCGAGTCCGATCACTGCTATGGAAAAACCAGTCCGATTGCAAAAGGAGAAAAGGGATCGTTTTCTGTCCGACCTCCAATCTTGGATGAGACACAACTTTCGATCTCACAAGGGGCTGTTCGACAACACCTTCAAGATCAAGTCTTTATGGCATTTGAAGGATCTCCCGCCTGATTGGGACCTTTTGAGAGCAGCAGCGAGGTTTTGGGACGTCCGGAGTCATGTTTACTGCTTTTCCTACAATGAGCTCGTTCCAACCTTTGAAGATTTCTGGGCATTGATTGGGGGTCCATAAATTGAATCCATCTCGATTCCTTTGACCGGGGACTTGCCGGTGACAATAAAGTTGGCATCTTTTCTGCAAATTTCTCTGGAAGAAGCCGAAGGGATGATGATAGCTCCTGACAGAATTGACATTTATGATATTTTGAGCAGATTCGGGTCCCCGGGTACTGCTGCAACCACGGTATCTATGGACGCCTTTATCCTCTGCGTATTCTCCTTCCTATTCACTGCTGAGTCCTTCGGAGTATGCCACAGCGGCCTTTTGGACATGGTCAGAGACTGCAGGGCTGGGAGAGATATTGTCCCACTGATTTTGGGGGAGACTCTGCATGGCATTGACAGAATGGCTAGGGGGACCATTTCATGCGGTCTGGGAGCCCAACTGTATTGACTTTATGGCTGCAGGAGAGACTCGGGGCTTTGCCTACCCAGTGTCCTTGGGTGATTTCTCGGAGGGGTGCACCGAGACAGCAGGATCAGGGTAGTTGGGAGCTGATGATGGCTCAGCTGTCTACCTCAGACATTCACTGGTGGCTGCCTCACTGGAGATTGCAGACTCGTAGGACATTTCATGAGCCATTTGATGATTGGGAGGACATCCGCACCATGGAGGTGGCACCTTTTGACATGAGAGGTCCAGACAGCTTCTCATTTTTCTCGAGAGCGTGGACATATGCCGCTTTTCCGCCCAGGGTCATTCTCAAGAACAGGAAGAGTACCATTTTGACCACGGTTTACTTGGATTGGTACGAGAGGGAGATGGGGGTGACTCAGATTATTTTGGGAGAGAGGCGCCAGGCTTTATTGGGTGCTGACAGTGACTCTAGCAGGACTCTGAGGGAGACCGAGGCAAAGGCTAGTCGCCATAACCAGTCGGGCGATCTTATCAGGGACATAGAAGCTAGATATGAGCGGTTATCAGAGGTTTCCCCCCTCAGCGAGGCTCAATGAGAGGAGATAAGGACTCGTGCCAGGGTAGAAAAGGCACTTATTGACACGAGTTTGATGGAGGCTCCAGTGAGGATTCCTGAGATAGGGATGAGGGAGACCGACACCATTAAGAAGAAAAGGAAGAACACTCGACGGAGTCGAGGTCTAGGAAAGAAGATCAAGGAGGACGCGGTTGCTGACAACTGAGAGACCTATTCCGAGCATCTACTTATAGACTTTTTGCAAACACATTAGTTGATTAGGCTTTTTATTGTATATTTTAGTCTTTGTAGTAGGTTAGCAGAGTCAAGAGTAGACGGTGCTTGAACTCATCAAGAAGTTTTTAATTTGTAAAGAACAAGAGATATTATCTTAGAAATTTTCAAGACACATTTCATGGAAATTCAAATGTCTTATTTATTGTTTAGACCGAACCATTTCTAGCTGCCTGCGTTCCCCTTTTACAAGAAAGGCTAAGGGGCTCAGGTCTTCGTAGTTCATTCTAATGAACTTTTGGATTATTTTTTTTATGTGCGACCCTGTTTTCTGCCTAGACCGCCCTTTTCAGGATTTTCAGCCTAGCTGGGTATTACTCTTTTGCACTATTTTTCTCTTTTTTTTATGTGCGACCCTATTTTTTTGCCTAGACCGCCCTTTTTAGGGTTTTTAGCCTAGCTTGGTATAAGTCTTTTTGTACTATTTTCTTTTTTTCTTCTTCTCTTTTTTTATTTTTTTATTTTATTTTAGACATAGTACCGGCGGAGCTTATCGCCGTTGACTGGGTGAACAAAAGGATTGCCGTCCAGGTCTGCAAGCTTCATTGCTCCTCCCGACAGTATCTTCTGCACTACGTACGGCCGATCCAAACAGGTTCCCACTTTCCTAGAGGGTTGTCTCTGGTAGGGGGCTTCTCTTTCAACACCAGATCACCCTCTTTGATGTCTCTGACCTTGACCTTTTTGTCGAATGCCCTGGCCATTCGCCTCTGGTAGGCTTGGGTATGTTCCATGGCCTTTAGTCTCCTTTCATCAAGTAGGGAAAGCTCATCATGCCGGCTGCACAACCATTCTACTTCATTGATGATATTTTCCTGGAGGACCCTTAGCGACGGGATTTCCAACTCTACTGGCAGTACCGCTTCCATTCCGTAGGTCAAAGCAAAAGGGGCTTCTCCCGTGGCTATTCTGACAGAAGTTCTGTAGCCCCAGAGTGCTAGATGTAGCTTTTCGGGCCAGTCATGAACGCGGGTGGCCATCTTTCGGATGATTCTTTCGAGTGTCTTATTCGCAGCTTCTACTGCTCCGTTGGTCTGAGGCCTGTACGGGGATGATTTGTGGCGAGTGACTCTGAATTCTGACAACAATCTATCGCAGTCTCCTTCAAAGTGCGTCCCGTTATCCGAGATGATCTCATTTGGCTCCCCATATCTACACATGATGTTTTCTTTGACAAACTGGGCCACTTTCTGGAAGTGAGGACCTTATAAGACTTTGCTTCCACCCATTTCATGAAATAGTCCACTGCCACTAACACAAACTCATGCCCATTGCTTCCAGCCGGGGCTATCTTACCTATGACGTCAATACCCCAAGTTGCAAACGGCCAAGGAGTCGTCATGCAGTACAGGTCATGAGGCGGGAGATGATTAAGGTTGGCAAACCGCTGGCATTTTTCGCACTCTCGAACATGCTGAACACAATCTGTTTCCATGGAAATCCAGTAGTAACCCATTCTGAGGATCACTTGCATCAACGCTCTGGCATTCATGTGAGGACCGCAGGGACCATTATGGACTTCGCTCATTAGTTCTCTTGCCTTTTCTTTGGTGACACACAGAATAAGTGGTCCTTGGTATCGCTTTTTGTATAGCTCACCTCCTAGGATGACAGAGTGAGAGGCCAGCCCTTTCAAGGCTTGCAAACTTTTGGCTTTGATGCCTTCCTTCAGTCTACCTTCTTCGTATTTAAAATTTGATTCCCCATCTTTGAGAAACTGGTAAACTTGATTATACCAAGGTTCTTTGACAGGCTCAGGTCCCAATTTTATATCTCAACAGAAAGCTGGGGCTTCCCTTCTACCCACTCTGAATGGTTTTACTGCCTTTCCTTCGGGAATCTCTACCAATGAGGCTAGAGTAGCTAAGGCATCTGCAAATCTGTTCTTGTTGTTGGGTTTTACGGGTCCATGCGCAGCGGAATTAAGCATCTAATAACATAAAACCCAAGGAGCCTAGGATCCGTTCTATACAATTAATTTGAATACTATGAGATAGATAAAACCAACCTTGAACGCTTTCCGTTCTTGAGCTATCGAACGATTTAACAATGTGATTTCGAATCACAAACTTCGTTCTTCAGATTGCTTGAACTCTAGGCCTTGATCAATGAATGAGCGAAGACCCTCTTTCGATATCCACACCTTTGAATGAATCCAAGAACTCTTCTTGAAGATTGCTAGATCCTTTAAACCTTGGAAGAATATTGAGAATATAGTGATTTTCTTTTGTGAATTCCGGCTAGGGATTTTGGGTTGACAGACCTTCATATTTATACTACATTAGTATAAAATATGTTTCCTAATCAAATTAGGAAACCAGTCTTCAAACCGCCTCTGAGGTCTTGTTGTGTCGCACGACCAGACGAGTCCCATGGACTGGTTCTGTCGCACGACCAAGCAAGACTGCTAAAGAGTTTCTCAATCATTCTTTCCTTGGTTTATCAAATTCATTCCAATTGTGTGTGACCCAATAGGATTTTATTATGTTGGCAATGAGCTCGATCATATCCATCCTCATAAGACATAAGCGGACTCTAGCAAGCCATTATGTCTACCCAAATAATATAACGTAAGAGTTCACGTTTCCAATGGTACACTTCCATTTCTCCCTTTGTCTCACGATGTTATATTGAACACAAGTCATGGTCCATGTCAACTTGTACTTTATTCAATGCTTTCTCGATCTTGAGTATAATGATAATCCAATCGAATTGGGGTATGGCTTTCATCATTATCACTCATCGAGGGGCCCAAGCAAAACATCTCTCTTTCGAGGGACAAATTCCATCTTGACTTATCATCCTTCACATCATGATTCCGATCATGCCAAAATTAGCCTTTATAAATATCGTGTTAAGATATCGTTTGACTTAAATCAAACATGACTTTCATCATATGTAAGGTCATGATAATCTCAGGTCTAGGGACTAAATGAAGTGACCATATGAGATTTAATTATGACATTTGATCATGACATAAATCTCATACGGGTCAAGTCCAGTCACTTGTTCTCCAATAAGTACCCATAAATTTAATGTGCATCTCTATGCATATAATCATCATATGATTATCCATTAACATTTATACTAATTATTCACATAATAATTAGGGACGGAGATTATTATAAACAAACATGCAAAACATATAATAATCAAATGATAAACATTTCATCTAATAATAAATAATGTCAACACATAAGTCTATCAACCATAGGCCTAGGGCATAACACCAACAATCTCCCACTTGCACTAGGCCCAATCTACCATGTATCGAATACCCATGGACCTAACATGACTGTCATGCTAAGCTTGCGGGAGAGCCTTAGTTAATGGGTCTGCCACGTTGTCATCAGTGTCTACTCTGCATATCTTTATGTCTTCCCTTTCACATATCTCTCGGATAATGTGGAAATGTCGAAGTATGTGTTTGGATCTCTGGTGTGATCTTGGTTCCTTTGCTTGAGCAATGGCACCATTGTTGTCGCAGTAAAGTTCAATAGGGTCTTTGATGCTTGGAACGACTTCCAAATCACTAATGAACTTTTTGATCCAAACTGCTTCCTGCATCGGATGCCGCTATGTACTCAGCTTCGGTTGTAGAATCAGCGACGGTACTTTGCTTGGAACTTTTCCAACTCACAGTGCCTCCATTCAGCGTAAACAAAAATCCAGACTGCGATCTGAAATCATCCTTGTCGGTTTGGAAGCTAGCATCTGTGTAGCCTTTAACTACAAGATCTTCTTCCATTCCTCCAAAGACCAAGAATACATCCTTAGTTCTTCGCAAGTACTTGAGGATATTCTTGACTGCTATCCAATGTGGTTCGCCGGGATCCGATTGGTACCTACTCGTCATGCTTAGAGCACACGAAACATCGGGTCTAGTACATAACATAGCATACATGATAGACCCAATAGCCGAAGCATATGGAATACCATTCATTCTCTTTCGCTCATCATTAGTCTTAGGACTTTGAGTCTTGCTAAGAGATATACCATGCAACATTGGCAAGTTTCCTCTTTTAGAATTTTCCATTTGGAATCTTCTAAGAACCTTGTCAATGTAAGTACTTTGACTTAAACCAATCATCCTTTTAGATCTATCTCTATAGATCTTGATACCAAGGATATACGCAGCTTCGCCCATATCTTTCATTGAAAAGCACTTTCCTAACCAAGACTTGACAGTCTGTAGTACATGAATGTAATTTCCAATGAGTAATATATCGTCGACATACAACACTAAAAATAGTGCTATGCTCCCACTAATTTTCTTGTATACACAGGGTTCATCTTCGTTCTTGATAAAGCCAAACTCCTTGATTGCCTCATCAAAACGTAGATTCCAACTCCTAGAAGCTTGCTTCAATCCATAAATGGATTTCTGCAACTTACACACCTTGTTAGAATTTTCTGGACTGACAAAACCTTCAGGTTGTATCATGTATACATCCTCAAGTAACTTCCCATTTAGGAAAGTTGTTTTGACATCCATTTGCCATATCTCATAGTCATAATATGCGGCTATGGCAATTAAAATTCTAATAGACTTAAGCATAGCTACATGCGAGAAGGTTTCATCATAGTCGATGCCATGAATCTGCCTATATCCCTTAGCTACGAGCCTAGCCTTATAGGTGTGCACCTTCCCATCCATGTCGGTCTTCTTCTTGAAGACCCATTTGCACCCTATGGTTTTTACACCTTCGGGTGGATCAATCAAGTTTCAAACTTGATTATCAGCCATGGATTGTAATTCGGACTTCATGGCTTCTTGCCATTTTTCCGAATCAGGAGCGGACATCGCCTCTTGATAGAAAGTAGGTTCATTATTTTTTATTAACTCTACTTCATCACTTTCCGTAACGAGAAATCCATATCTCTCGGGTTCGGATCGTGACCTACCACTTCGGCGAAGAACTTGTGCATCTTGAACCGGTTCCACAACTACTTGTGAACTTGGTTCAGTTTCTACTATTGGTTCAATGTTGTTTTCTGGTTCTCGAACTTCTTCGAGATCTATTTTACTCCCACTGGTTCCTTTGCAAAGAAACTCCTTTTCTAAGAAAGTATCATTTCGAGCAACAAACACTTTGTTCTCGTTTCGATTGTAGAAATAGTATCCTTTAGTTTCCTTAGGATAACCCACAAAAACACATTTGTCAGACTTGGGTGCTAGCTTGTCAGAAGTTAACTTCTTGACATATGCATCGCAACCCCAAATCTTCATGAAAGACAAACTAGGTTTTCTTCCATGCCACATCTCATATGGGGTCTTTTGAACCGATTTAGTAGGAACTCGATTTATGGTGAAAGCAGCAGTTTCTAGTGCATGTCCTCAAAAGGATACATGAAGCTCAACTTGACTCATCATAGAACGAACCATGTCCAACAAAGTTCTATTCCTCCTTTCGGACACACCATTCCATTGTGGCGTTCCGGGTGGAGAGAGTTCTGAAACGATTTCACAAATCTTAAGATGACTGTCAAATTCTTGGCTCAAATATTCGCCACCTCGATCAAATCGAAGTACCTTAATAGTTTTGCCAAGTTGATTTTGCACCTCATTTTGAAATATTCGAAATATCTCAAACGATTCACTTTTATGTTTCATTAGATAAACATATCCAAATCTACTATAATCATCAGTGAATGTTATGAAGTACCGAAATCCTCCCCTAGCATCGCTACTCATAGGCCCACATACATCGGTATGTATGAGTCCTAATAAGTCGCCCGCCCTTTCACCGGTTTTGGTAAATGGGTCCTTGGTCATCTTGCCAAGTAAACAAGATTCACATGTCTCATATGATTCATAATCATGTGAGTCCAAAAATCCATCTTTGTGGAGTTTGGAAATGCGTTTCTCATTTATATGGCCAAGACGACAATGCCATAAGTAAGTGTGGTTTACATCATTGGGTTTAGATTTCTTGTTAATGTTATAGATATCATTATCACGATTTTCAACATCAAGGATATAAAGGCCATTGAATGAAATAGCAGTACAATAATGCATATCACTCTTGTAAATAGAAAATTTCTTATCACATATAAGAAAATTAAAACCTTCATTATCCAAACATGAAATCGAAATAATATTCCTACTTAAAGCTGGAACGTAATAACAATTGTTCAAACAAGTATTAGTCCACTAGGTAAAGTAACTTCATAAGTTCCTACGACTAATGCAGCAACTCTTGCTCCATTCCCCACACGTAGGTCCACTTCACCTTCCTTAAGCATCCTTCTGTTCTTTAGACCCTGCACATTTAGACAAATGTGAGTCCCACATCCGGTATCCAATACCCAAGAACTAGAAGTAGATAGGAATATATCTATAACAAAGATACCTGAAGTCGAAGCAACTCCTTTCCTCGTCTTCAGCGTTTCCTTGTACTTTGTGCAGTTTCTCCTCCAATGACCAATCTCATTGCAATGGAAGCAGACTGTGTCCTCTTGGGACTTAGGCTTAGCCTTTTTGGGTTTGGCACCCTCTTTGGGTTTGGCAACATTTGCCTTCGGATTTGCAACTTTTGCCTTTCCTTTACCCTTGAAACCCTTCCCCTTGTTAACCATCAACACTTGATCGGCAGTTTTCCTTTTGACAATATTAGTTTCCGCAGTGTTCAACATTTGAACTAACTCGGAAAGGTTCCTATTCATGTTTCCCATGTTATAGTTCATTATAAAATTACTAAAACCTTCGGGCAATGAATTCAATATCAAGTCAGTAGCCAACTCTTGGCTAATCGGAAAACCGAGCCTTTCAAGATGCTCGATGTGGCCCTTCATCTTTAGAGTATGAGGACCAACAGCTTGCCCTTCACTTATCTTGCATAAGGTTAGGGCCTTAACTGTGTTGTACCTTTCTTGCCTAGCTTGAACTTGGAACATTTCCATCAGTCGATTTTTGAGATCAACTGTCCCAAAGTGCTCGAGATCCTTCTGAAGGCTCTTGCACATGGCAGAGAGCATGAGGCAACCAACGTCAGTGGAATCACGCTTGTGTTTCAGATATTGGTCCCTCACTGCCCTAGTAGCATTGGCAGCAGGTTCAGGTGGAATAGGTTCCTCGAGAACGTACAATTTCTCCTCTTGCCTGAGAACAATTCTCACGCTACGGATCCAATCTATATAGTTTGTACCGTTCTCTTCCAATTTTTCCTTCTCAAGGACAGATCGCAGTGACAGATGATTATTGTTTGATGCCATTTATTCTACAAAAAGATATGCATAAAATATGAGCACATATAAGTAACACATATTATATGAAAAGCATAATGCATTTATAACAAATAAATGTTCCCACTAAATTATACATCTTCCAATGCAAATAAGCATAATATACATTTAATGGGCTAAGATCCAACTTTTAATTTAATTTCAAGTTTGCTATGGCAAACCGCTCAAAATTAAATTAATTAGGTAGAAACATCAATCATATCACATATATGACTCTTAGATCTTTTATGAGATTTATTCAAGACATCATATGTCTAAGCATATTTTAATCTCATCTTATGCCTTGGGTCCAAAATCATTTTGATAACCCAATTAAGTTCGTTCATTTTAAACGTATAGGAACCACCATTTCCTCATCTTGCTCGCATACGAATAGAATCAAATTACCTTGCTATGGCAAGCCCACACACAACTATCCGAATGGTCTCAAGTGTTTTAATCATGAATTGGCATAAAGAACTTAAAAGTTAAATAAAGGTTCTTTAAAAAGTAGATTATAAGCATATCAGCAAAGATATTCACAATCGTGCACCAGGTAAGTTTCCAGGAAGATAGGTGAGTCACAAGGACTACTAAGTACCAAATCTCTCCTTCGACAGAACTTTCCTAGACATGCACAATCAGAAATCAGCTCTGATTTGGCAACATAATCACTACCTTTTATAAACAATCAGTTTCCTTTTAAATTTCGCGTAAAATGACTTGTTTCTCATAAACAATCATAAAACCAAAATTTTAATGTCTAAATCTAAACATATTAGGAAAATACAATGCAATGTTTCAACTAAACATAAAACAAGATTCTTAACATGTAAGAACACATAATACATGCATCGCAACAATTAATAAAATCATATTTTAATTAACTAAGCATGCACAATCGAAGAATTGATCTAGCATAGCCCTATAAACTTTATTTCCATAAATTTATAGCATCCAGATTAATGCATAAACATATCAGATTGGCAGGATTGTTCAACAAACTGATTCTGTCCAGATTGGGCTTGATTTGTCGCGTGACAGAGACTCACAGAGTCACGATATGTCACACGACCCAGAGAGACCATCAGTCATGATCTGTCGTGTGATATAGACCTACTATGTCACGTGACACCATGAAGCCATATTTGCAGATTTGCAGATTACATCAATTCTAAATCACAGAGCAATTAAATCATGTAAACGACTTTTAACAGATTTAATTCAATAACATTAGAACACGACTTAGGCATACTGTTTCAAAAACAATCAATCTATCGCATATGAAACATGCAAAAGAACATATAAACAATTTATATCACTTTTCTAGCATGTTAATTCAATCTTAATGATACGAACGGGGCTCTGATACCACTGTTGGGTTTTACGGATCCATGCGCAGCGGAATTAAGCATCTAATAATATAAAACCCAAGGAGCCTAGGATCCGTTCTATACAATTAATTTGAATACTATGAGATAGATAAAGCCAACCTTGAACGCTTTCCGTTCTTGAGCTATCGAACGATTTAACAATGTGATTTCGAATCACAAACTTCATTCTTCAGATTGCTTGAACTCTAGGCCTTGATCAATGAATGAACGAAGACCCTCTTTCGGTATCCACACCTTTAAATGAATCCAAGAACTCTTCTTGAAGATTGCTAGATCCTTAAAACCTTGGAAGAATATTGAGAATATAGTGATTTTCTTTTGTGAATTTCGGCTAGGGCTTTTGGGTTGACAGACCTTCATATTTATACTACATTAGTATAAAATATGTTTCCTAATCAAATTAGGAAACCAGTCTTCAAACCGCCTCTGAGGTCTTGTTGTGTCGCACGACCAGACGAGTCCCATGGACTGGTTCTGTCGCACGACCAAGCAAGACTGATAAAGAGTTTCTCAATCATTCTTCCCTTGGTTTATCAAATTCATTCAAATTGTGTGTGACCCAATAGGATTATATTATGTTGGCAATGAGCTCGATCATATAGATCCTCATAAGACATAAGTGGACTCTAGCAAGCCATTATGTCTGCCCAAATAATATAACGTAAGAGTTCACGTTTCCAATGGTACACTTCCATTTCTCCCTTTGTCTCACGATGTTATATTGAACACAAGTCATGGTCCATGTCAACTTGTACTTTGTTCAATGCTTTCTCGATCTTGAGTATAATGATAATCCAATCGAATTGGGGTATGGCTTTCATGATTATCACTCATCGAGGGGCCCAAGCAAAACATCTCTCTTTCGAGGGACAAATTCCATCTTGACTTATCATCCTTCCCATCATGATTCCGATCATGCCAAAATTAGCCTTTATATGTATCGTGTTAAGATATTGTTTGACTAAAATCAAACATGACTTTTATCATATGAAAGGTCATGATAATCTCAGGTGTGACCATATGAGATTTAGTTATGACATTTGACCATGACATAAATCTCATACGGGTCATGTCCAGTCACTTGTTCTCTAACAAGTACCCATAAATTTAATGTGCATCTCTATGCATATAATCATCATATGATTATCCATTAACATTTATACTAATTATTCACATAATAATTAGGGACGGAGATTATTATAAACAAACATGCAAAACATATAATAATCAAATGATAAACATTTCATATAATAATAAATAATGTCAACACATAAGTCTATCAACCATAGGCCTAGGGCATAACACCAACACTTGTCTCTTGGCAGGTAGTGGAAGGTCACTTCTCTGAACTGATTCGTCAATCCTTCCATGTAGGCATGATACCTTTGGAGGTTAGGATCCACAGTCTTCCATCTGTTAGAGAACTGGTTGATGATCAGGGCTGAGTCTCCGTAGACTTCGAGTTCCTTGACATTTCTTTCTAGGGCAGCCTCCAAACCAGCTATACATGCTTCATACTCTGCCGCATTGTTTGTGACAGAGAAGTTCAACTTGACGGCTATTGGCGTATGCTCATCTTTCGGGTCTACTAGTAGCATTCCTATGCCATTTCCCCTTTTATTAGCAGCTTCGTCAAAGAAGAGTTGCCATCGGTTCTCAGGCTCAACAACGAAGATCCCTTCATTTGGAAACTGGGGTTCAGGCCCTCGGTCCTCATTACTAGGGAAATTTGCCAGATGGTCTGATAGTGCCTCCTGACCCTTGATTGCCTTTCTTGTCACATAGTTGATGTCAAACTCTGCTATGAAGAATGACCACTTTGCTAGGCGCATCGAGAGGGAAGGTTTGTCGAAGATATACTTGATGGGATCCATTTTCGAGACCAAATTCACAGAATGAGCCTGCATGTAGTGTTTCAGCTTCCCGACTACCCAGACTAGTCCTGCACAAGTCTTTTCACATGCCGAGTAATTGAGCTCACTCCCTTGCAGCTTTTGACTAACAAAGTAAATGGCATTTTCTACTCGAGAATCCTTCTTTTCCTGAACCAGCATAGCCCTAACTACTGTGTCAGTGACAGTGAGATAGAGCAGAAGAGGTTTCTGTCCATGTGGGGGGTATAGTACCGGGGGATTTACTAGGTACGCCTTGATTTGGTCAAAGGCATCCTGGCATTCTTCATTCCATTCTGTATCAACATTTTTCTTCATAAGCTTGAAGATGGGCTCTCACATGGTAGTCAGCTTATTGACAAATGATGAACTGTAACTTGCCCATAAAGCTTTTGACTTCTGTCTGAGTTTGAGGTGGCCTCATGTCCATTATGACTTTGATCTTTCGGGGGTCGGCTTCAATGCCTTGCTCTGTGACCATGTACCCAAGCACTTTTTCCCTTGTCACTCCAAAGGTGTAATTTGCGGGGTTCAGTCTCATGGAATGTTGTCTTAGCCGCTCAAAGAACTTTCGCAAGTCGACAATGTGTTGTCCATCCATGCCTTTAGAGTGGATAATCATATCATCGACATAGACCTCGATTTCCTTGTGGATTATATCATGAAAGAGTGCAGTCGCTGCCCTTTGATATGTAGCCCCAGCATTTTTTAACCCAAAAGGCATCACCGTATAACGGTACGTCCCCTATGGTGTGGTGAAAGCTGTCTTTTCTTGGTCCTCTTTGGCCATCTTGATCTGATTGTAGCCAGCAAAACCATCAACGAAAGATTTGACTTTGTAGTTGTCCGTGGCGTCCACCAAAATGTCTATGTTTGGCAACGGGTAATCGTCCTTGGGACTGGCCTTGTTTAGATCCCAGAAATCCACACAGCAGCACACCTTCCCATTGGCCTTAGTCACAGTGACGATATTTGACAACCAGGTCGGATATTCGATAACCCTGATGAATCCTACCCGTAACATCTTTTCAATCTCCTCCTTGACCTGCAGGGACCATTCTGGCTTGATTTTCCTTAGCTTCTATTTTACTGGCTTGACATCGGGTGCCAAAGGGATCATGTGCTCCACAATTGAGCTGTCCAGCCCCGGCATGTCCTTATAAGACCAGGCGAACACATCCACATACTCTCTGAGCAGATCAACCAGTCTGTCCCATTCAGCCCCTTGAAAGAAGTTTCCAATCTGTGTCTCCTTAGGTTCTTCGATAGTACCCAGGTTAACACTCGTCAAAACCTCCTCGGCAGCTTGGGCCCGGTTTTTCTCTTTATCAGTAACCTGCTTAAAGATTTCTTTAATGTATTGTTCATTTAGTGTGTTTGCATCTTGTTCAAATGAATCATTATTAACTGTTGTTAGGTTATTAGTTAATTTATCATTGTTTAAGTTGGCAATAAGGGGATACTCGGAAAGATCTATCATTTCATTCAATGCAAAGGGAAAGATAACATTGGTGACACACTCATAATCTTCAGGCGTGAGGCCATCAGATGACTCAGAGGACTGAAACTCAAAGACTCCTGACTCTAGAGACTCTTAACCCTCGACTATTATTGACATGGTGTTTGACTGGACTAGACAAGGGGGTACTCTCCGCTGCTGCTGCCCTGGGGAGAAGCAAATTTGTTGGCGGCTTCATAAAGTTGGGAAGCTCGAATTGGTCAAAAGCTTTGCTAGGATCATTCATAGGTCGATGCCTCGGAAAAGTGGTAAGGGGATCCAGGGAGGCCTGGTGCAGTCTCTTAGCCAGCTCATCCGTGACAACTGGACTCATAGATTGAAGGGTCTGATTCATCTTGTCAAGACATTGTTGATAGGTCATCTTTCCTTTACTGTTTTTTGACACCACAACCTTGTCTGTGTAGCCGACAGGAGGATTGGCCTGGATTATACTGATAAATTCTTTCCCAGGTAAGACCTTGATTCTGCCTTGACCGACCATGCGCTCTATGGGGATCATGTACTCTGCTTCCAGATCTTCCAACTTCTCTTTGAACTTGATGATGGTTATGAATTCAGAATTCTCTGCCTCTAAGGGATTGACAGAGAGGGGATTGCTGGGATGGATTTTGTCCTGGCTGACTGATGCTTTGATGGGCTCCTCGGAGTAGCTGACATAGTAGTCGAACTTGCCCGAGGGTTCTCCTAGCGTTCCTACGCTGGTGTCCCCTTCTTCGTACCCCTCCTTCAGCTTTTGTTGTGTAGATTTCTTCTTCTTCCTCTTCTTTGAGGGGGCATCCTCATGAATCCATTCCTGATAGGCGTCTTCCAAACACTCGTCACAGTCATAAACATCATACCAAATATGGGTTCTGGGTTGAGCTGGGATGACTTCCTCTCCGGGCATCGGGTTACCACCATTGTTTGCTATCAAGCCGGCCATTCTAAATTATGGGTTGAATAACAGACGATTCTGACTAACTATCTGAGCCTGAAATTTATGCACTGACAAGCCGCTGACCCGGTATTCTCACCCACTTCTTTCTCGCTGCGGGAAAGGGATAGACCAGGTTTAGACTCGGGGGTAGGTGTTTAGGCTGAAGGCTCAAGTAATATGCAATTAAGAATCTTCAAGTTTACTTAAAACAGTGTCTTTTATTTATTTCTATTTGGTTGGAAAAGGTTGCCCTTCTTTTTCGCAACTACTCTAGATCCTGGATCAGTGGGTTCCGTCACTACGTCTAGAAGCCCCTCATTTTCCACCTGTATTTTGACCTCCCAGGGTGGACAGCCCAGGGCGTGGGTCCTATAGGACATGCGGATCCCACCGACTGAGAGAGAAGAACGGTCATAGGGCCTAGTGGATCATAGGAATTTTTAATGCGCGAGCGATGCGGATTATAGTCAATGTCAATGCCGTGAAAGTCAAGTCTCTTAGCCTCAACGAAATTTCGGCAGAGTTTCGCTTACTGTAAGTACCCAAATCTGGCTCATGCCTTCCGGTTAATTTTCCCGACATTTTCGGTAAGTTTTCCGGTAATTCCCCAGACCTTCCCAGCGTTCCGGGAGCATTCCGGAACTGTTTTTAATTAAATTAGGGCTGAAGGGAATCCTTCCTAATTAAGAAACACGTTTTTCTTAATTAGGAAGAGCCTTCTAGAATAATGCCACCTTGCATGGTTCTAGAATGCTGAGTCATTCAGGATAAGACCGCACGGCCTCATTTGCAAAGGACCTGCAGCCGCACGACTTCATTAGCCTTATCCAGATTACCTATAAATAGAGGCCTCCTCTACCCATTTCAAAAACAAGACACACAATAGAGATACAATACACTCACAAACACAATCAGACGTGAAGAACACCCTTGAAGGCTCAAGAAGGCGAAGAAGAAGCTCAAGAAGCCATCTCCCTCCTCCTTGAAGACCCAAGACGAACCTCTCCTCCTAGCTCCGTCCGAAGAAGCGAAGGAAACGATTGGTAACCTCGCACGCCCTAACCTTGCATTTTAATTGATATACTTGCTCATTGCATTCATATATCTTGCTTGGGACTTGGCATTTATTCATAAAGATCATTTCTTTATCATTCCCCTTCCCCTTTGCATGCATTAAGACCTCATTTGTCATAAAAATGTAGTCTTTTTCATAAAGGTGCATCCTTTGCACCTAAAACCCCTATTTTCCAATAAAAATGTCATTTTTATGCATCATTTGCACATAAAAATCCAATCTTTTCAATAAAAATGCATCCTTTGCATCAAAACCCCTTTTTCAATGCATCATTTGCATAAAAATCCTATCTTTATGCATCATTTGCAATAAAGATCCTTTCTTTAAATCAAAAGGCATCATTTGCAAACATAAAAATGTCATCTTTTCATTAAAGTGTCATTTTTCATCATGCATTTCCCCCTTTCCCCCAACCTTGGGACGGACCGGTGTAAAAGATCCTATCTTTACATCGTTCCTTCCATTAAAGGTTCACGATTTCTTTAGAAAGGGACACCTTGAACCCTATATCTCCGATTATCGCTTAAGAAAGAGTATGAAGCCTCTATACGAGCTCGACCGTCTTAAAGCGTAGGATTGATGGGCTAAGGACCCTCCTTTTCTAAAGAACCTCATCTTTGACCAAAAGAGAGTCATTCTCTCGATCACGCAAGTCCCGAGGGTCCCGAGGTTTAAAATGCGATGATCACAAGTCATAAGATGAGGACGGGATCATAATCCCAAATACATAAATTCCAAGGAATCCCGAGCGACAACCAACAAATGGTTTGTACGTCCGGAAGACAACTTGGGACATTCCCCCCTTACTTTCAAACACATGCACACAAGAAAGCACGCAAGCAAGCACGATTAATGAAATCTCGGGAGACTTGCTCCGGCAAGGCACTTTGGGTGAACGCCAAACGTTCTTCCCAAGGGGTAACTTAACCTCCGAACCCATAAAACAACCTTTTTTTCAAAGTTTTGAGGTAATCAAAATGGCGTGGCGACTCCGTTTTTCAAATAACTCGGATGTCTTCAAACTCGCGTGAATCCAACACAAAAATTTGGGCACCACATTCACAGTTTGGCGACTCCGCTGGGGAAATCCCAAAGGAGAAAAGCTTTTATTTTCAAAACAAAAATCGATACTTGGTATATAGGTGGAAACCACTTGCCCTTCCTGTACACTCCCTGACGTGGGAGTTGGGATAACCGGTGGTTTAACAATCCACGTACCATTATCCCTTTTCGAAAAAAAAAACAATTTTGAAAATAAAAGAAAGCTTTTCCCTTTGAGTGGGTTAGACTCCCATCGCCGATTTCATTAATCGTGCTTGCTTTCTTTACCATGCATTGCATCATTTGCATCTTGGAATCTGTGCATACTTTGAACGGGAAACAACCCGAAGAAAAAAAAAATAGCAAAAGGAGTGGAACCTGGAAAATTGATCCATGCAGTCGTACGGCTCAATCCTCATTGGATTCTGACCGGACGACCTCAGTGGCAATTCCACCAGGAAAAATCATGGTTAATCACAGCAAGTCCTAGCGGCTTGGGGCTATTCGGCTCCATGGCGACCAGGGCTCCCGAGAAAATTTACGTGCTTATGTGTTGCATTTTCCCCCGTCCCGAAAATCATTCCTTTAAAACACATTTATGAAAATCTCTCGTTTTAACTCAAAAGGAACATTTTTTAGGAGACCGCACACTACGCGCACCCGATATATCCTGTACACTTTTGCACGCACGTCCTTCAAACCCGAGGGTGGTTCCAGTGCGATCACGGACAGCCTTACGATGCTCCCGGGCGCGCACGGAATCATCCCAACCTCCCCATGGCAGCCAGTGTCGACCAATGCACAGTCCGTGTCACACGTTTCAAAAATCCGTGACTTTTGGTTGGTTTTTGGTCTAGTCCGTGTCATATAGCCCAGTTGCATATCCACGTAAAAGTCAAGCCTTAGCTCATAACGGAAGCCAAGATTTTTCGCTCAAGCGAAATTACGCAAAATTCCGACAAGGAAAAATCGGTGGGATCTTGATTCCGACATTGACTATTGACCTTGACCCGCACGGAATGCGTAAGAGTCAAGACCGAGTCTTTGCCAAAATCAAAAGATCTTTCGCTCAAGCGAAGCTCTGCCAAAATTCCGACAAGGAAAAATTGGCAAGATCTTGACCGGCATTGACTTCGATTCCAACTCACGCACTGCGTATGCAACGAAGTTCAATGTGACACTGTGTCATCCGGCTTTTTACCGCCCGACCCATGCCTATTATTCTCTCGGACATTACCGAAGGTCAGAAACCGTCATTCGCTCAAGCGAAACTCTGCCAAAGATCCGTCAAGGCAGAGAGACGAGACTTTCTCGGTATTGCCTTGACCATAATCCGCATCGCTCGTGCGTTGAAAGGTCCTATGACCCGCTAAGACCCGATAGGAGCGTTCTTTACTCTCGGTCGGTGGGATCCGCGTGCCCTATAGGACCCTCGCCCGGGGCTGTCCACCCTGGGAGGTCGAAATACAGGTGGAATACGAGGGGCTTATAGACGTAGTGACGGAACCCACTGATCCAGGATCTAGAGTAGTTGTGAAAAAGAAGGGCAGAACCCTTTTTCCAACCAAATAGATATTAATAAAAGACACTGTTTTAAGTAAACTTGAAGATTCTAATTTGCATATTGCCTGAGCCTTCACTAAACACCTACCCCGAGTCTAAACCTTTCCTATCCCTTTCCCCGCAATGAGAAAGAAGTGGGTGAGAACACCGGGCCGGCGACTTGTTAGCGCGAGAATCCTCAGACAGGTTCGCGAGAATCCTCGGTCGAGAGTCGAATGACCGATTTGGACAGAGAACAGTGCTGGTTTGGGTAACCAGATGACTAGGGAAGAAGAGCTAACCTTAGCCCTGGAAAATAATCGTAAGGCCCATGAGGAACAGCAAGCCACGCTCATTGAAGCGCTTCGTCGTCATGGAGTTCAAATAGTGGTCGAGCCCAACGGTTCCTTGGTGATGATAGAAGATGAGCCTCCAGAAGCAGCCATCTCAGCTCCATCAACCTATAACCAATGCCCTCCTCCATCCTCATACGATCCCTTATCCAGGATTACCCCTCTTCAGTCCTTTCCAACATCTCAAGCCATCAGGGTCCCGACACCCTCACCTCCTCAAATGAGACCCAGCTTTGTTCCCTATCAACAGAAAGCAAATGCCCCAGCTATTCCGGTTACGCAGCCTCTGCATTACCCCATGGGATTCACTCCCTCTCCTCAGTATGGGCCATCCCAGGCATTCCCTAGGCCTCAAAATCAGCTCAATGATCCTTTCAATTCATGTCCTGCCACAGCAGATCTTCCACCTCCAACTTTGCCAACAGTACCCCAGGAGGTTCCGTATCCTTTTTCCTACTTCGGAAATTATGAGCCTAATTCCTATGCCTCCGGCCAGTCTCACGGGAACACGGGACCTGGTCAAGTTTACACTTATTTCCCCTCCAAAGATCCCCAAGCCTTGGTACCAGCTACCACTGTGCCACCTACTGTCCTTCCACCCAAATCAGATAAGCCTTCTCCGGAATCAAGCAATCCTAAACCATCCCCCGACTCCGACATGGCTTGGCTAATGGAACAAGTTAGGTCCATGCAAGAGAAGTTTGGGGAAATAGACACCAAGAGGACAAAGCATACCGCATCACCGATCCCAAAGCAAAGTTGTCCCTCTCCCTCCAAAATTCCGAATGCCGTAAATTGAAAAGTTCAACGGCACTGATTGTCCCCGGACTCACATTGAAAGCTACATTCTTGCCATGAGAGCCAAAGATTGTACACAGCAACAAATGGCCGATCATTTTCAGTTATCATTAAAAGGTTCAGCTCTTAGGTGGTTCCTGCATCAAGGAAGCGTTCCTAGAAAAGTATAAGGCCAATTTGAATTGGGAAACCAGCCGGAATGACCTACAGGGTACCCTACAACGTTCAGATGAGCCAGTAAGTGAATTCTACAAGAGATGGAATTGGAAGCTCAGTGAAATGATGACCCCACTCAATGAAGAGGAACAGATGGAGATCTTCCAATCTTGCTTGAAACCTCAACTAAGAGTTCAACTTGGCAATTACTACTATCCTGACCTTCGGGCAATGGTAAATGCCGGCACCAAGTTTGAGAATGCCTTCAATATGGCCCCGCCACAGAATGCCCGGTTCTTACCGCTACAAAGCACCGGTGTCAAATGCCCCACTGTCACCGTGAAAGGAAAAGAAGTGATTGGCGCTGTTAATTACATTCGTAATGAGAAAGCGGGAGAATGCGTGCCAAGCCGCTGCAAAGCCAAAGCTCCCTTTCTATACCGCTGAAGATTTCGGAATGCCACTAGAAAAGGTCTTCGACGGTTTGGTAGCCCAAGGACTCATCGTACCTTTGGAAAACTGGAAACCCAGGGAACCCCAAAGATCGTAATGGACGAGACCAAACACCGTCGCTTTCACAATTATCATGGCCATAACACTAATGATTGCACCTACCCGAAGCTCCCGATCTCTCGCCTAGTTGAAGAAGGCAAGTTAGAACCACCTCGGGGTCCCAATGTGGTCAAGAATCCTCTTCCCGCTAACAATCGAGTCAACATGATCGAGTTCGGAGGAACGAATGGAAATGGTTTTGGAAATCCAGAGGTCATAGATATCCCGAAATTCAATATTCCTTATGCTTTGAATTACAAGGGAAATGGAAAGATCTCGATTAATGCCGCCACCATGGAGGGACATTTGGACCCATAGTCGAACCGATTTCGTTAATGTTGTCAAAGCTCGGCCTCTTTTCTACGACATCGAACCAAGAACCATGGTCAAGATTACGTAAGAAAGGCTCACTTATGAAGATTGCGAGTTTGAAGTAAAACAAGCCATGTTAATGAAAGTCTCTCCGTAACCCTTCATTACCCATGACGAGCATAATGTGTTTGTAATGGCTCTTACTACTCCCGAGGATCATTCCCAACCCCGTTTGGGAATAGGTAGAGAGAAGAGTGAACAAGCCGTAAGACTTTTGGGATGAAGAGAGCCGTATCTCAGATCTTTGAAAGCACAACCGGTCCTACCGCCCCTGAGGTACAAATGGATGAAGATAAGTTCAGAAAGGAAATTCTCGCGTATCGCCCGAGTACTTCCTATGGAATTGGTGTCGACAAAGGCAATAATGATCCGCAGAGTGCACAATCAAATGACAACGCCGACAAGACCGCTACTCCCTGGGCAACAAAGAAGAAGGAGTGAGATCCCGGTCCAACCTTTGTCAAGTCCCCCTCAAGTCAATAAGTAGCGTAGGGTCCAGAGTCGGTGTTGTCTATTCAGCCGAGTCAGGAATCTTTGAATTCCAGCCTCGAGTCATCCGAAGGCCTCATGCCCGAGGATTATGAAAATGTAATCGATGTCATCTTTCCCCTTATTTTGAATGAAATGACAAATCTTTCGATTATCCTCTTATTGCCAACTTAACAAATGATAAATTAACTCAAAACCTAACAAATGCTTAATAATGAATCATTTGAACAAGATGCAAACACACTAAACGAACAATACATTAAAGAAATCTTTAAGGTGTTTCGTAAAAGAGGAAAACCGGGCCCAAGCTGCCGAGGAGGTTTTGATAAGTGTGAACTTGGGTACTATTGAGGAATCTAAAGAGACACAGATTGGAAGCTTCTTCCAGGGGGTTGAAAGGGATAGATCGATCGAGCTGCTCAGAGAATACGTCGACGTGTTTGCATGGTCATACAAGGATATGCCGGGGCTAGACAGTTCAATAGTAGAGCACACGTAATTCCTCTAGCACCGTATGCTAAGCGCAAAGCGCAAACCGAGAAAGATTAAGCCGGAATGGTCTCTACAGTCAAAGAAGAAATTGAGAAGCTACTGCGGGTAGGATTCATCGAGTCATTGAATACCCGACATGGTTGTCCAACATCGTGACCGTAACCAAGGCCAATGGGAAGGTGCGCTGCCGTGTGGATTTTCGAGATCCGAACAAGGCCGCCCCAAAGACGACTACCTACGCCAAATATAGACATCCTGGTGGGATTCCACCGCCAACTACGAAGTCAAATCCTTCGTTGATGGTTTTGTGCTAAAACCGCATCAAGATGGCCGAGGAAGACCAAGAAAAGATGCCTTCACCACACCGTGGGAACCTACCGTTATACAAGAATGCCATTCGGGCTCAAGAATGCCGGGGCTACTTACCAAAGGGCAGCGACCGCGCTTTTTCATGACATGATCCACAAGGAGATTGAGGTCTACGTAGATGACATGATAATCCACTCCAAAGGAGAAGGTGAGCAGCACTTTGTTGACCTACAAAAATTCTTTGAGAGGTTGAGACAACATTCCATGAGACTAAACCCTGCCAAATGCACCTTCGGAGTGACAGGGGGAAAAGTGCTTGGGTACATGGTCACGGAGCGAGGTATAGAAGTTGACCCCCGAAAGATCAAAGCCATCATGGATATGAGGCCACCTCAAACCCAGACAGAGGTCAAGAGTTTTATGGGCAAACTGCAGTACATCAGCCGTTTCGTCAATCAGATTTACCAATTCCTCAAAGACGGAGAGTCAGCTTTCAGAGACGAAGAAGGTAGACCAAAGGAAGGTGTCAGAGCCAAAAGCTTGCGAGCCCTGAAAAGGTTGGCCTCCCATTATGTCATCCTAGGAGGCAACCTGTACAAGAAACGCTATCAAGGACCGCTCCTCTTATGTGTCACCCAAGAAAGGGCCAAAGAGTTGATGACCGAAGTCCACAATGGTCCCTGCGGTCCTCACATGAATGCCAGAGCCCTGATGCAAGTGATCCTCAGAATGGGTTACTACTGGATCTCCATGGAAATAGATCGCGTCCAAAGACGTCCGAACCTCGCGACAAGTGCCGGCGGTTCCGCCAATCTCAACCATCTCCCACCTCATGACCTGTACTGCATGACGACTCCTTGGCCGTTTGCAACTTGGGGCATTGACGTGATAGGGAAAATAGCCCCGGCAGGAAGCAATGGGCATGAGTTCGTGTTGGTAGCCATCGACTACTTCACCAAGTGGGTAGAGGCCAAGTCCTACAAGGTCCTCACTTCCGTAAAAGTGGCCCAAGTTCATCAAAGAAAACATAATGTGCGTATATGGGGTGCCCAACGAGATCATTTCGATAATGGGTCACACTTCGAAGGAGGCTGCGATAGACCGTCGTCGAATTCAAAGTTACTCGCCACAAGTCGTCCCCGCATGCACTCGGACCAATGGAGCCGTGGAAGCCGCTAATAAGACACTCGAGCGGATCATCCGGAAGATGGCCACCCGTGGTCGTGATTGGCCCGAAAAGCCGCACCTAGCACTCGGGGCTACGTAACGTCTGTCGAATGACCACAGGAGAAACTCCTTTCGCCCTAACTTACGGGATGGAAGCAGGTGTTACAGTGGAGTTGGAAATCCCGTCATTAAGGGTCCTCCTGGAAAACAGTGTCAATGAAATGGAATGGTTGCGCGGCATGATGAGTTAGCGGCCATGGAACACACCCGAGCCTACCAGAGGCGAATGGCCGAGCGTTTGATAAAAAGGTCAAGGCCGTAGACATCAAAGAAGGTGACTTAGTGTTGAAAGTAAAGCCCCTACCGCAGACAACCCCGGGAAAATGGGAACCCGTTTGGATCGGCCCTTATGTGGTGCGTAAGATACCGTCGGGAGGAGCAATGAAGCTTGCGTACTTGGATGGCAATCCCTTTGTCCACCCACCAACGGTGATAAACTCCGAAGATACTATGTCTAATAAAAAAAAAAAAAAAAAAAAAAAAAAAAAAAAAATTTTAGTGCAAAAGAGTAATGCCCACTAGGGCCGAAAACCCCAAAAAGGGCGGTCTAGGCAAAAGACGTGGTTGCACATATAAAAAAAAAAAAAAAAAAAAAAAAAAAAATCTTAGTGCAAAAAGAGTAATGCCCACTAGGCCGAAAACCCCAAAAAGGGCGGTCTAGGCAAAAACAGTGGCCGCACATAAAAAAAAATTGGTTCACCGTAATGAACTACGTAGACTGAGCCCCTTAGCCTTTCTTGTAAAAGGGGAACGTAGGCGACCATATATGGTTCGGTCTAAACAATAAAAAGGACAATCAAGCTTCCATGAAGTGCGTCCTAAATAATAAAGGGTATTTCGGTTTTCATAAAACGGGTCCCAATCAATAAAGACATTTGAATTTCCATGAAATGTGTCTTGATTAATTTTTAAGATAATATGCCTTGTTCATTACAAGTTAAAAACTTCTTGATGAGTTCAAGCACGGTCTACCTCTTAACTCGCTAACCTCGCTAAAAAGATCTAAAATACAATAAAAGGCCTAAATAAACTAATGTGTTTGCAAATGGCAATAAGAGGATCTTGAGAAAAGGCTTGTACCGTCATTCGCCGAGTCTTCTTCGCCTTCTTCCCTTTTCCTCGGCCTCGTCGAGTCTTCTTCTTTTCTTCTCAATAATGTCGGTATCCCTCATCCCGACCTCTGGTATCCTCACCGGAGCCTCCACCAACCCCGTGTCAATAAGCGCTCTCTATCCGAGCACGAGTCCGCACCTCCTCCCTCCGAGACTCGGGCCAAATGAGCGACCTCGGACAACCTTTTGTACCGAGCCTCCATATCTCTGACCAAGTCACCTGATTGGTTATGGCAACTCGCCTTAGGCTCAGTCTCCCTCAGAGTCCTACTCGAGTCGCAGTCAGCTCCCAATAAAGCCCGACGTCTATCCTCCAAGATAACCCGAGTCGCTCCCATCTCCCTCTCGTACTACCCAAGTAGACAGTGGTCAAGATGGTGCTCTTCCCGCTCCCGAAGATAGCCCCGGGTGGGAAAGCGGTGTATGTCCAAGCCCTCGAGAAGAAAGAGAAGCTGGCTGGATCACTCATGTCCAATGACACCACCTCCATGGTCCGGATGTCCTCCCAATCACTCAAAGGCTCCTCGTAAAGCCCCAAACCGCCCGGATACTAAGCAGGTATGTAGAAGGATGACCAGCAGAATCCCGGAACCCTCACAAAGATAAGACTCCTGAAATATCCTCCGGTCCGCAACCTCCAATGTGGTATCCACCAACGGATGTCCGAAGTGGATAGCCTAGCCATCATCGCCTCCCAGCCTACCCCTGTTCTCGCCGCCTAGGCACACCTCTCCGAGAAATCACCCAAGGGCACTGAGTCGGCAAAGCCCCAAGCCTCTCCTGCAGCCACAAAGTCAACATAGCCGGACTCCCGGACCTCATGAAATGGTCTCCCCGAGCCATCCTGTCGATCCCATGCAAAGTCTCCCCCAAAACCAGTGGGACAATATCCTTCCCAGCCCTGCAGTCTCTGACCATGTCCAAGAGGCCACTATGACAGATCCCCACGGACTCAGCAGTGAACAAAACAGAGAATACGCAGAGAATGAAAGCATCCATAGCTACCGTGGTCGCAGCCATATCTGGAGACCCAAACCTGCCCGGGATATCAGAAAGGTCAATCCTATCCGGGGCTACCATCATCCTCTCAGCCTCTCCCAAAGGAATCTGCAGAAAAGATGCAAGCTTTACCGTCACCGGCACGTCTCCGATCAGCGGAATAGATATAGCCTCAGTCTCGGGACCCCCAATCAAGGCTCTGAAGTCTTCGTGCGTTGGGACAATTTCGTTGTAAGAAAAGCAATAAACATGTCTCCGGACGTCCCAGAACTTTGCTGCGGCTCTCAACAGTCCCAATCGGGCGGGAGATCCCTCAAATGCCATAAAGACTTGATCTTGAAGGAAGAATCAAGCAGTCCCTTGTGATTTTGGAAGTTATGTCTCGCCCAAGATTGAAGACCGGATAGAAAATGGTCTCGCTTCCCCCTTTGCAATCTGACGGGCTTCTCCATCGCAAAGTGTTCAAAGATGGTGCTTTTAGGTCCAAAATATGCTCTGGGAACAATTGGGACAAGTCTAGAGTGAAAATGAAATGAAATGGCCAAGCCTTGCTTTTATTTAGAAAATAACCAGCTCGAGACAGGCGTTAGCCGCACGGCTTCATTTTCCCTCAAGGCCATGCCGCACGGCTACATTAGCCCTCTGCAGAAAAAATTCTGCAGCAACCAAAGTTGCTGCCCAAGGGAGTTTTCACCCCACTTTCTCAACCAAAACCTGTACAAAAACATATCCAGAAGCCATTCAAGCATTTATACACCATTATAAATCATTTTGGCCCAGTTTCAGCCCCGATTCCAAGCAAAAAAATCGCCCCAAGGCTCAGATAATATGCAAATTGAGAAAAGCTTGAATTAGAAAAGCAAATAAAACATAAGTACAATGTCTTCGCCCCATCGGCGCCCAAATAAAGCAAAAAATAAACAAAGTGTGCATAAAAATTGTTCATTGTTTGTTTTCGTTCCAAATCTATTCTAGAGACCTCCTAGGCCTCCGATTCTTCTTCCTCCTCATCGCTGCTCAACTCATAGATGCTAGCCTCCCTCATCAAGTCCTCCTGGTCGCTCACGTCAGACAAATGGACATTATCGTGCCCGTACTCAGCCAGTTTGCTCCCGGAATGTCGGCGTTGGGTCCCCGCCCCCGAGGCATGGCACTGGAAGAGTACTCCGAGGCCGATGAGGTAGACGCTGTGCCCCCGACGTGCCGTCTCTTGCGCCCAGGCTCCTGCGCGTCCGCTGCTGCCTTTGAAGCGCAGGCCAGTTTCTTGACAAGGGATCGGCACACGTCCTTCCAGCCCCTATTCTGCCTGACCAGCTTATCATAAGTGCGAGCTGGAACCTGAGAAAAGAAGAGAAAATCTCAGAAAAATCTCAGAAAAATCTCAGAAAATTGCAAAAAGCGAGAAAATGCGAAAGCCGAAAAGGGAAAGACCCTAAGAGTATACTTACGGTGCTATCGGGCGGCAAGGTGTCTTGGGGCTCCCTAGCATCGGGGACGGTATCCTCATCCTCCTCGGCACTCCATGGACCACATAGGACGGATGCGCGGGAGGGATCGGCGGGTCGGTAGGCTCATCCTCCCCATATCCTCGAGTGACCGCTAGCTTCACTAGCTTCGTGGCGTCCTCAAGCGCCGCTCCACAAACACGGCGTAGGGGGTGTGCATGTCAAAGTACTCCTCTGCAGCCACGCACGCTGGTACCTAGCTATCTCATCCTGCGGCCAATCCACAGGCTGCGGCATCCGTCTTTGGAGGATCGTGTGGAGTAATGGCGTCCAATGGAGGGGCATGGCCATCGCCTCGAGAAACGGTCCCCCAAGTAAATGACATCACATGTCGGCCCGGTGAGCCACCTCCTGCGCCTCGTCACCTCGATGGCATCTCCCAGAAAATCTCCGGATACGCCCCAGGGGTAGAAGTCCACTCCGTCGTGCCCATCCCTGATGATGACTGGCCTCACCATTTTGTAATCGAAGGTAATCCGGGTCTTCCCCGTGAATTTATCTCTCGCATCTCCTCCAAATAACCATAGCAGGGAAGATGGTGACATCACTCTGCTGGTTCCAAGGGAAGAACCCGATCACCTCGCAAAACCAGGCCTGCATGTTCAAAACATCAAAAGGTCATTCTCTTTCATAAAAGTCTCAAGACAGGAAAGAGAAAAGAGAAAAGAAAGGAGACTACCTCAAGGGCAAAGGAAAAACAGTCCATGGAAGCAGCTTTGTTCCGACTGTACATGTCCAGAGAGAAGTACAACTCCGCCAATCCGGCCTCTCCCCAAGAGACCGTCCCTATCCCATCCGCATCCTCCAAAGAGTCAAGGAGGCAAGTCATGGCTAGCGTCCCAGAATTAGCAAAGATAGTGACTGATAGCATCAACCATATGAATGCTCTAGCCGGTGGCAGGCCACATCATTAGCAGCAAAGTTCTGCATGCAAGTCTGAACTGCCACCTCGACGTTCCGCGTTTCCATCCCCAGCCCCTTGGGAATCAGCTCAAATCCAACCAAATCCTGGAACTCCTCAGCAGTAATGTGGTCTCTCCAAGTCACGGGCCTCCCGGTGAACTGTAGGCCAGTAATAGCTGTGAAATCGGCAGGAGTCACAGTCAGCTCTCCCCAGCTCAGGTGGAAGCTATGGGTGCTATCCCACCAAAACTCAGATAGGGCCTGGACCAAGCCCTTGCTCTTAGAGGTGATGTGAACACCCCTGCCGATAGCCTCTACAAACAAATCTAAGCCGGTAGCCCTCACCAAATTCTTGGGGTTCACCCCATTCTTCTCAAAATCCGGCATCCTCTGCCAAAGCTTGACCGCTATCTCAGATGGTCCTCTAGACTTGTTCTCCTGTAGACAAGCACAACAAAGAAGTGTGTCAATCATTCATCATTTTCAAAAAAAAAAAAAAACATGCATATATTCACAAAAGTGCACATGTTTTCAAAAGAAAGCATTCATACAAGTCTTTTTAGCATCTTTTGCATCAAAAACGTGACTTTCATCATTTGAAACACGTCATTTTAAGCACGTTGTTTTCCTAAAGCACAAAATCACAATTTTCACAATTCTGTGCACATAATCATTATTTTTTCAAATAAAATGGCATGCATGAATCATTTTCATCTTCCAAAATCATGTTTTCTCATTGAAAATCAGAATTTTGACCTAGTTCTAGCACAAGGCAAGAACTCCGTCTCATATTTTGAAAAATTCTCATTCTTACTTCATTTTGCGAGAAAAAAGTGAGTCATTCTCATAATTTTCATCAAATAAATTGCACATGCATATTCTTAGCCTCATAGGTTATTCATCAATGTCTCAAAATCATTCAAAAAAAAAAATCATTCAAAAATCCTAAAATTCGGGTCAAGCCCTAAATCATTCAAAATTCAAGCAAAATCATCGGATTTGAGCAAAATGAGAATGCTTACCCCAACCGATCGCGGGTTCGTTGATTTATGCTCCCTTCTTCCCGGGTAAAGCTCCGATGGAGGCGTAAGGAAGTCATACTTCCTCTCCGTCCGAACGAGCTCCTTTCTCCTCCTTCTCGCAGCCGCGGAGATGTTCCTTCTTGCTTGCCTCGGTATGGGATTGCCCTCCGGATCCATTCCAATCGATAGAAGCAAAGGGAATTGAAGAATTTTGAAGAAATTCTCTCCTTTCTCTCTCTCTTCCTCGGCAGTTCTTGGGCGGCAATAATGCCCAATGCCCGTTCAAACCTGTTTTAAATAATCTGGAAAAAACAGGTCTCTAGCCGTACGGCTCCTTTTTCCATCTCATGCCGGGCGGCTTCATTCGCTCTGAGCAGAAATTACAATCCTGCCCCTGGACCTTCCACTTGGGCATGCAATTTCCGTTATCTTTTAACCAAGATAACATCTTTTTCAGAAAATATCCCTTATCTATGAAGCAATCAAGCTCTATTCCCAGTCACCTCCGTTAATTCCGATAACACTAGGTGACAACCTCCGAATTGTCAGAACTCTAAACTTGTGCTACCTCTATCCGCGAATAGTGACGTATGCCCAAGTCATTCCAACTTGTGCTACCTCTATCCGCGAATAGTGACGTATGCCCAAGTCATTCCAACTTGTGCTACCTCTATCCGCGAATAGTGACGTATGCCCAAGTCATTCCAACTTGTGCTACCTCTATCCGCGAATAGTGACGTATGCCCAAGTCATTCCAACTTGTGCTACCTCTATCCGCGAATAGTGACGTATGCCCAAGTCATTCCAACTTGTGCTACCTCTATCCGCGAATAGTGACGTATGCCCAAGTCATTCCAACTTGTGCTACCTCTATCCGCGAATAGTGACGTATGCCCAAGTCATTCCAACTTGTGCTACCTCTATCCGCGAATAGTGACGTATGCCCAAGTCATTCCAACTTGTGCTACCTCTATCCGCGAATAGTGACGTATGCCCAAGTCATTCCAACTTGTGCTACCTCTATCCGCGAATAGTGACGTATGCCCAAGTCATTCCAACTTGTGCTACCTCTATCCGCGAATAGTGACGTATGCCCAAGTCATTTCAACTTGTGCTACCTCTATCCGCGAATAGTGACGTACGCTCAAGTTTCCCAACTCAAGTTACCTCTATCTCCGTCATAAAGAGATAGCGCCATAAGCTCTAGCTTCTTCAGGTGACAGCCTCCAGTAATTGTCAATCAGGTGACAGCCTCCGAATTGTCAAAATCTCAAGGATCCTAGACATCGTTCCTAACTATCTAGTGATGCTTGAACTACGATCAAGGCTTGATTCCTCCGGGATACGTAGGTAGCCTTTTATAAAAGGTCCAGCCATCCGACCACTTTGGTCACCCTATTCCTTCGTCACTCCTCAGTGATAAAGCAGCCCCTCATAGAGGTTCAGACATCCGACCACATTGGTCACTTCTAGCATATCCCCAGTAGGATCAATTGCTTGACCTCCTAGGTCATTTTCTCTGCTATTTCCCCATCAAGAGACCAGTTTTCTCTTCTCTATTCCTCAGCGGATCTTTTCCGAACTACGATCTGGCTTGATTCCTCCGGGATACGTAGGTAGCCTACTTTAGGTTCAGCCAATTTGTCACATATGACACCCCATTCCCCAAATGGATCTTTTCCGAACTACGATCTGGCTTGATTCCTCCGGGATACGTAGGTAGCCTTCCAAAAGGTTCAGCCACTCGACCACCTAGGTCACTCAATCCGTCTCGGCATTCGCCAGATCGGATCCTTTTCTATCGACAACCCCACTCGCCTTGCAAGTGACGTTGCCGAGGGGCTTCTGTAAGTACCCAAATCTGGCTCATGCCTTCCGGTTAATTTTCCCGACATTTTCGGTAAGTTTTCCGGTAATTCCCAGTACCTTCCCGGCGTTTGGAGCATTCCGAACTGTTTTTAATTAAATTAGGGCTGAAGGGAATCCTGCCTAATGAAGAAACACGTTTTTCATAATTAGGAAGAGCCTTCTAGAATAATGCCACCTTGCATGGTTCTAGAATGCTGAGTCATTCAGGATAAGACCGCACGGCCTCATTTGCAAAGGACCTGCAGCCGCACGGCTTCATTAGCCTTATCTAGATTACCTATAAATAGAGGCCTCCTCTACCCATTTCAAAAACAAGACACACAATAGAGATACAATACACTCACAAACACAATCAGACGTGAAGAACATCCTTGAAGGCTCAAGAAGGCGAAGAAGAAGCTCAAGAAGCCATCTCCCTCCTCCTTGAAGACCCAAGACGAACCTCTCCTCCTAGCTCCGTCCGAAGAAGCGAAGGAAACGATTGGTAACCTCGCACGCCCTAACCTTGCATTTTAATTGATATACTTGCTCATTGCATTCATATATCTTGCTTGGGACTTGGCATTTATTCATAAAGATCATTTCTTTATCATTCCCCTTCCCCTTTGCATGCATTAAGACCTCATTTGTCATAAAAATGTAGTCTTTTTCATAAAGGTGCATCCTTTGCACCTAAAACCCCTATTTTCCAATAAAAATGTCATTTTTATGCATCATTTGCACATAAAAATCCAATCTTTTCAATAAAAATGCATCCTTTGCATCAAAACCCCTTTTTCAATGCATCATTTGCATAAAAATCCTATCTTTATGCATCATTTGCAATAAAGATCCTTTCTTTAAATCAAAAAGCATCATTTGCAAACATAAAAATGTCATCTTTTCATTAAAGTGTCATTTTTCATCATGCATTTCCCCTTTCCCCCAACCTTGGAACGGACCGGTGTAAAAAGATCCTATCTTTACATCGTTCCTTCCATTAAAGGTTCACGATTTCTTTAGAAAGGGACACCTTGAACCCTATATCTCCGATTATCGCTTAAGAAAGAGTATGAAGCCTCTATACGAGCTCGACCGTCTTAAAGCGTAGGATTGATGGGCTAAGGACCCTCCTTTTCTAAAGAACCTCATCTTTGACCAAAAGAGAGTCATTCTCTCGATCACGCAAGTCCCGAGGGTCCCGAGGTTTAAAATGCGATGATCACAAGTCATAAGATGAGGACGGGATCATAATCCCAAATACATAAATTCCAAGGAATCCCGAGCGACAACCAACAAATGGTTTGTACGTCCGGAAGACAACTTGGGACATTCCCCCCTTACTTTCAAACACATGCACATAAGAAAGCACGCAAGCAAGCACGATTAATGAAATCTCGGGAGACTTGCTCCGGCAAGGCACTTTGGGTGAACGCCAAACGTTCTTCCCAAGGGGTAACTTAACCTCCGAACCCATAAAACAACCTTTTTTTCAAAGTTTTGAGGTAATCAAAATGGCGTGGCGACTCCGTTTTTCAAATAACTCGGATGTCTTCAAACTCGCGTGAATCCAACATAAAAATTTGGGCACCACATTCACACTTACGCGATAGACGTTTTGACTTCGGCATTGTCCAAGGAAATAATAGGCATGGGTCGGACGTTAAAAGTCGAATGACACGGCGTCTCATTAAGCGTTGTTGCATACTTTGTGCAAGTCCCAGTCAAAGTCAATGTCGGGGTCAAGATTTTGCCAATTTTTTGCCTAACGAAATTTCGGCAGGGCTTCGCTTGCACGAGGGATCTTGATTTTTGGCACGGACTCGGGCTTGACTCTTACATACCCCATGTGGGTCAAAGTCAAAGTCAATGCCGGGGTCAAGATTTTGCCAATTTTTCCTTGACGGAATTTCGGCATGGCTTCGCTTGCGCGAGGGATCTTGAATTTTGACATGGGCTCGAGTTTGAGTTTTACGGGGGTAAACAACGAGGCTGTATGACACGGTCTAGACCAAAAACCAACCAAAAAGTCACAGTTTTAAAAGTGTGACACGGACTAGTGCATTGGTCGACACTGGCTGCCATAGAGAGTTTGGGATGATTCCATGCGCGCCCGGGAGCGTCGTAACACTGTCCGTGACTGCAGCTGAACAACCATCCAGGGTTAAAAGGACGTGCCTACAAAAGTGTACAAGATATATAGTGCGCATAGTGTGCAGCCTCCTAAAAAAATCTTTTTTTGAGTTAAAACAGAGATTTTCATAAATGTGTTTTAAAAGAATGTTTTTCGGGACGGGGGAAAATGCAACACGTAAGCACATAAATTTTCTGGAACCTGGCCAGACTTAGGACTGGATAGCCCCAAGCTGCCAAAGCTTCCAGATTAATCTCAGAAAGTGTCCTGGTGGAACTGTGAATGAAGCCGCCCGGCTATGATCCAGGAAGATCAAGCCTTCCGGCTAGATCCAACAGTTTTTCAGGTTCCAATTTGCTTCATTTCTAGACTGTTTCTTCGAGCATTTTTGGCAACTTTCAGCTTCAGAATGGTCCCTGCTTATTATTTCAGAGTATGCACAAACCAAAAACAAAGATGCATGCAAAATAAGAAAAAGAAGCACAAGCACAAAAATCAGATCCGGGACGAAAGGCTAACCCTCGTAAACATTTCCAACGCTTCTTATGAGAAAAAGAAGTTTGGAAACATTTACTTATCCCCAGCGGAGATGCCAAACTGTGAATGTGGGCCCTCGGGATTGAACCGTTTTTTATAGGGTCGCCGCTTCACCTCAGTTTGAAGACACCGATTTTATTGAAAAACAGAGTCGCCACGCCATTTTGATTTCCTCAAAACTTTTAAAAAAAGGATGAGTGTCCGGAGGTTAAGTTACTCCTTGAGAAGAACGGATCGCGTTCACCCAAATAGCCTTTCAAAAGCAAGTCTTCCTAGATCCGAAATTTGTGCTTGTTTGTGTGTTCATGTGTGTGTGTGTTTTGAAAAAGGGAGGGAATGTGCCAAGTTATCTGCCGGACATATAAACCATATAAGAAGGTTATAGCTCGGGATTCCTTGGATTTAATGTTTTCGGGATTATGATCTCGTGCTCATTTTGGACTTGTGATCATCATTATGTGACCTTTTTACCCTCCCATTGGATTAATCAACCATAGTAGGCGTAAAAGCCTTGGTGTGTCTTAAACCAACGTTCTTTGGGGACTTGGTCATATGTGATCGATAAAGGGACACCTTTTATAGTCCAAGAATGAGACTCTTTAGAAAAGGAGGAGTCGTTGCCCATCAATCCTACATCTTGAGACTATTGAGCTTCATAGGGACATTTATGCTCGTCTCAAGTGATGATCGGAGATGTCGAGACTAAGATCCGTCCGCTTTTAAAGGGACTACGACTATGGCATTTTAGTGGCGGAAACGATGTAAAGATGAGGTCTTTACACCGATCCACACCACGGGATGCTCCAAGAATCAAGGGGACTAGGGGAAGGGGTATAAAGATTGGATCTTTATACTCATCCTATGTCTTTCATGCCTTAAAAGGCTACTAGACAATCCTCGAAAAGTGATCCAACCAAAAGGGACATGGGGGAAATGACATTGAAAAGTAAAGATTGCATTTTTAAGGTAAATAACGTAAGGAAAATTATCTAAAGCTAAAGACATAATGTAAAGGGATGAGCTTTATGGCTTTTATATGTCCTTTAAAACCTTATAAGGTGGACAATCCTTGGAAGCTAGGCCAATGGAAGGGGAATGACATAATGAGAGTAAAGATTGCATTTTTATGTAATAAAATGAGGGAATTTCACATCATCATGTGGTGAATCTTCCCTAGAACAAGCCACTTGTAGACCCTTGTTCATCCTTGGGAGAGGATTCCCCATGAATCACTTTTGTAGGGAAAAGGGGGAATATGATATTTACATGGTAAAGATAAGAACTTTATAGCAAATAGTCAAAGTAAATGACAAATAAAGGCAAGATAAATGACAAGTAATGAATAGAGCAATATAATAAGAGTATTTCAAGGGGAAAGGAAGGAGAGATTACCAATGGTGGTTCTCTCTATCTCCCTTGGGGATTTTCCTATGTAGGAATGGTTTTGGAAGGATTTTATGGAGGAGGGAGGTGATTTTTGGGATATTTTGTTCTCTAAAAATTTGAGTTTTCAGTTTGACAGAGTAGCAATGCTTAATTGTTCTTGTTAAAATAGGTAGAGGAGGCCTCTATTCATAGGCTGCAGTGTGCTTCTTAACCGGAAGGCATGAGCCAGATTTGGGTACTTACACATGGGGACAATTGATTTATTACTAGAAGTGGGAGAACATCCTTTCTGGGCAGAGGCCATTATAACATTTTCGATCGTGGATCTCGCAACTGATTCCCATTCCATATTAGGCATTCCAAGTCAAGGCATACTTGGGTTGGTCGCCTCCCTCCCTCACTAACGAGTTAAATTCCTTACACGTGCTGGAATTGAATGTGTGAGGGTGACCCACAAGGACTTCTTGTAGCATGTCATGAGGAGCAGAAAAACATCTAGAAAGGTGGAGGTGGACACACCAGAGGAAAACATGAAAATCTCTAAGTCAGTAAAGACTACCAACACCAGTTCCATGCTAAATCTGAATTTTGAAGCAGAGGATGAGGACCACATTTTACTAGACATCCACGAAAAAAATAACACAGTACTGTCCGTCCCGGACATAACCCCTAATATTGTCAGCGGCCATAACTCGGGGGCCAACCTTGACTCGAGACAAGGAGAGCTACCGGACGTAGACGAACTAGTGTAGATGGAAGACCTAAACATAAATGGTGAAAAAGGTAGAACGCTTAGAGAAATAATCATTGAAACCTTGCACTTTCGGGACGGTCCAGAGATGGAGCCTGTAGACGAATTGGAAGAAATTATGCTCAACCCTGACTATACAAAGCAGAAAATAAAAATTGGAGGCAAGCTCTACCCGGAAGAAAGGGATGAAATCATCACCATCCTAAAAAATAATCTAGATGTATCCGCCTGTAAGGTCGAGGATATGAGGGGAATAAAGGAAAAGATAGCTCTCCACAAGTTGGAAGTTGACCCATCTGCTAAATCTATTAAGCAAGGTCGAAGGATTTTCGCCAACGACAAAGATAATGCAATCAAAAAGGAGATGCATAAATTACTAAACGTTGTAATCATCAGGGAAGCAACATACCCTGTTTGGTTGGCCAATGTTGTGATGGTCAAGAAACAGAACGGGAAATGGTTAATGTGTGTAGATTTCACAGATCTCAATAAAGCCTGCCCGAAGGACAGTTACCATCTCCCCAGAATCGACAAGCTGGTAGACTTTATCGCTGGACACAGAACTCTCAGTTTCCTAGAAGTTATCACCAGATAAAAATGGCTAAGGAAGACATTGAAAAAACATCCTTCCAGGCAGTTGGAGGAATTTATTGCTACACTATGATGCCCTTCGGGCTTAAAAATGTGGGCGCAACCTACCAACGCATGGTCAACAAAGTTTTTGGGGAGCAGTTAGGCCGCAACATGGAAGCCTACACATATGACATGGCCATCAAGACTAGGAGTGGCAGTTACGCCCCAGACTTGGAAGAAACTTTTGATAACCTACGAGCAAATAACATGAAACTGAATCCAAGTAAGTGTGTGTTTGGGGTGACAGCCGGAAAGTTCCAATGCTTTATGGTATCACAAAGAGGAATTGAGGCGAACCTAGAAAAAATCAAAGCCTTGATTGACATGAAAGAACCTACCAACATCAAAGAGGTTCAAAGGCTGAACGGAAGAATAGCTTCCCTTGGAAGATTCATTGCAAAGTCTGCAGAAAAATCGCTGCCCTTCTTCAAAGTATTGAAGGGGACCAAGGGATTCTCCTGGACACCTGAATGCTCTGAATCATTCAAACAGTTGAAGGAGTACTTGGGATCCCCTCATTTGTTGACCAACCCTGTCATAGGGGAAATGATATATGTTTTCCTAGCAGCAACAAACAACGCTATAGCGGCGGTACTAGTCCGGAATGAAGGAACCACCCATAAACCAATCTATTACGCCTCCAATGCACTATCATATGTGGAGAGTAGATACTTCAACGTAGAAAAGATAGCTTACGCCCTAGTCATAGTGGCAAGAAAGATACGAGCATACTTTTCTGCGCATCCCATCACTGTATATACTAATGTACCCTTGAAGAAAATCTTGCATAAGTTGGATTGTTCGGGACGTCTCCTTAATTGGTCTAGCGAGCTCATTGAGTTTGATATCAGATACCAACCTAGGAAGACACTAATAGCATAGCCTCTGGTCGATTTTATGGTTGAAACCGCCTTCATAGGTGAGCACGACCCCACCTCCCGTAAGCGCAAAAAACCTACGGGGGAAGAATCGACCATCGAGGTCCCATCCAGCTGTTGGGTCTTATACACAGACATTTCATCCACTAAGGAAATAAGCAGAGCTGGATTTGTACTAGCAAGTCCTGATGGAGAGCACACCATCCAAGATATAATCAGATTCAAGTTTCCTGCCTCCAATAATCAAGCTGAGTACGAGGCCCTGATATTTGGCATAGAGTTGGCATCCTTCTATGGAGCAACTAAAATCCATGCCTTCTATGATTCCCAACTTGTAGTCAAGCAGATAAAAGGAGAGTATAACACTCAACATCCCACACTTACGAAGTATAAAGACCTCGTCCTAGAAATGATGAAAAACTGGAATTTTTTGAAATAAGTCAGATAGGAAGGGAGGATAATCAAGTGGCAGATATTCTATCTAAACTGGAAACTATTGATGTGGCAGATCTCGACTCTAACCCACTCATAGTCTTCGCCGAAGAACCTACCTACGAAAGACTACAAGTAATGCTCCTATATAGTAAGGAGAGGTGTTGGATAGATGACTACATGGACTTCATTAAAAAGAACCAACTACCAGATGATGAAGCATGTGCTAGACTCATAAAAAAGAAGTTGGTAAGGTTCACAGTGATGATCAGAATTCTCTACAAAAGATCATTCACAAAGACCCTGCTGAGGTGCGTCTATCCCAAGGAAACATAAAATCTCTTGGCAGAAGTCCACGAAGGCATTTGTGGTGGTCACCCGGGGGCCAGAATCTTAGCTGACAAAATCATCACGCTAGGTTACTATTGGCCAAACCTGAGAGATGACGAGCAAGCCTACATAAGAAAGTGTGACAAGTGCCACATATATTCTAACATTCCTAGACTCCCAGCGGTGGAGCATACTCTCATAATACCTACGTGGCCATTTGACATGTGGGGAATCGATATCATCAGACCTCCCCCCCCCCCCCGAGGTAATTGCAAGTATGTGTTCGTGGCAGTTGACTACTTCTCCAAATGGATTGAAACAAAGGCCTTAGCCAAAATAATGGAAAAGAATGCAATCAACTTTGTCCATGACTTCATTTGGTGTCACTTTGTGGTTCCACACGCTATTCACTCAGATCATGCTCTTCAGTTTTTAAAGGCATTTACAGCGGAGCTGAGCATACTTGGAGTCAAGACACATCAAGTAATTCGTGAGCAGACCTCAATGCAACAGACAAGCGAAAGCAGCCAACAAGTTGGTGCTAACGGCCCTAAATAAGAACCTTGAAGGAAGTGATGGTAGATGGTTAGACGAACTTCCCTTAGCCTTATGGGCAGTTCGCACAACCACCCGGGGGCCAACCGGGAAAACCCCATTTGCATTAACCTTCAGTTTCGAGGCCATGGCACCAGTTGAGATGGCTATATCTACGACAAGAAGTTCAAACTATGATGAGCAAGTCAATAAGGTCAACATGCTTCTAGACCTAGACCTATTAGATGAAAGAAGACTATCTGCACAGATGAGCATGGTGAACTACAAGCAAAGGACTAAAGACTATCATGACAAAAGGGTGAACAAGAGAGTATTCCAAGTCGGAGACCGGGTACTTAGAAAAATTGAAGCAACTGGCAGAAAGGCAGAACAAAACAAGCTATCCCCAAACTGGGTAGGCTCATACACCATTACTCAAATTATCACAGAAGGACCTAAAGAATGAAGACCCAGATAGGCAAGAGCTAAAACATCGCTGGCATTCTGATCATCTACGGAAGTATTATCATTAGTTTTAGCCTGTTTTTTATTTGATAGATTAGTACTTGTTAGTATTTTTCTTTATTTTCAAGTAAAATAGGATTACAGTTTGATGTAATCAGTCTTAGTTAATAAATATTCAGTTTTTATCAAGACAAAAAGACTACCAATACAAATGACGAGGAGCCCCTCCTCGGCATCAAAAGGATAATTTCCCTCAATTTTCCTGAAACCTATGACCGAACGACCTTCCTCGGCATAGAGAGGTAAAACATTCAAAAATTGTCTAAAACTTATGACCGAATGACCCTACTCGGCATGAATAGACAAACATTCAAAGATCACCTAAGACCTATGAACGAACGAGCTTACTCGACATAGAGAGGTGAAACCTTAAAAATTCCTTAAGACCTATGGCCGAACGACCCTACTCGGCATAAAGAGGCAAAGTATTAACAAACTATCTAAGATGTATGGCTGAGCAACCTTCTTCGTCCTATAGAGATAAAATCAAAAAAATAACCCAAGTGTCATGCCGAGGAACCTTCATCGACCTAATGACAACTTGCAAATTCATCAAGTGATTTAAGATAAAACCAACTTCCTCGTATAAGCAAATAAAACATGAATGACGAGAATGACTTCCTCGGCTTCCCAAGTTAGTTTGAACTTGTACAAATATTCAACAAACAAATATACAACATATATGCAACACAATAAACATTTAAGTTAAAGACAGTTCATATCAAAGCAAGACGACGAAGAATGAAGAAAGGGAATTATATTGATTTAAAAATTGAAGTACAAAGGCCCTATTCTATTAAAACAAAAAACAACAAACTTCTAAGTCTGATCATCCCCCCCCTAAAGAGTTCATCTTGATCGGCATCAGCGAGGGGAATGATGACCGGCCGGCTTGAGCTTCCTCGGCCTAACCTTCATCGGCTTGCTCATCCTCGGCCTCCTCCTGCTCATCCTGTATTTTCTCTATTAGAGCATTTATGTTTTGGGATTCAACAGGGGGAGGAACCCAGGCAGGACGGCCTTCACGAGCATCTTGGGCCGCTATCAACTTTAAGGCATAGTCAGAAAATGGCACCTATAATAGCCGGGATGGCTTGCATATCCTCAAGGAACTCATTTATAAAGGGTTCTAAGGGAATAGGGAGGCCTAATTTAAATTTCTTATAAAATAAATGGACGTGATTCACACTATAGTAAAAATCAACCACGGATTTCTCGGTATTGAGTGGAACACCGGGGAAGTAACTAAGTCGGTACTCTCCCCTCGATACCCCATACCTAGAATGGAGTTCTTCTATCATGGGTTCCCCTGCTCTTATGGGTTTGGGCCTAGGGATATAAGTTCTACCTGGGCTTGATCAACCCCGACCTCTACCTCGGCCTCCAGATTGGGCTCCCTCGGAAAAAGCATCTACAATCCTCCCCGAAGTTGAGGGATTGGTAATATGAGCAGCACCACTTCCCCTTCCCGTCATGTCTGCACAAGCAAAAGAATTAAAGGTCATTACTTGGCCAATGCAAAGAAAAGACGAGGAAGAGGAAAAATATCCCTCCTCGTCCTATAAATTAAAACCGAGGAGAGACCCTTATCCAACAATGGAGGACACTCCAAATGGTCGGACTTCAAGTAATACAAATTGAGGTGGTCGATTATCTCAGACCAACCTTGGAATAACACAACATTGGGAGACTCAACATCAAGTCGATCAATCCTAAACCGACTTGGGTAGTGCACGTCGGTTTTAGGAGATTGGTACCTCGTCAAAATCTCCCCTATCTCGTTCAAACTCAACATCATCCATGGCCTGTCAGTCCTTTGGTAAATCCTAAGATTCTGGGTGTGGTAACAATACAAGGCATTGGGATTGCTCCTCCAAGTTCTTGCCATCTCTAAGGACGAGGAAGGCACAAGAACGAATTCAAGAAATTGTTCAAGAAAATATCAAGAAAAGCTTCAAACACCAAGAATGGTGGATTCTAAAAGAACCCACCAAGAACAGTACCAAAACCCAGCAATTCGAAATAAAATGCAGAAAATAGAGAAAATGGAGAAGATTTATACCTTAATCGAAGGATTATTGTAGAAACACACAAACAGATCAAACACAAATTGACCAAGAAATCAATAGCAAACTGGCGATTTGAAGCTTGTAGTTTCTCTCTCAAATACAAAGGGTGATAAAAGAGTAGAAATGAAGGGGGTTTATGTTTTTATACCCAAATCAGAAATGGGTGTGGGTCAAATTTTGGGTAAAGAGGCGCTGTATCTTCCGTGCAATAAATGCTCTGGAGAGTTCCAATACGGATGTCAGACTTAGTACGATGCGCCCATCATTGTACGAATTAACCGACAGATAATAAAGCGCCTCATGAAACATAAGAGATCATTCGTATTCGTTTAAGCCGAGGTAGAGCAACACTTCCTCCTCGGCATAGCCGAGCTACGAAGTCGGGGGCCACTGAACGGTATAAATCGAGGAAAGAAAGTGGATCGGGCCGAGCAAAGCCCAATGAATTGGGCCCAAAATATAATCCATACAAGTCTCAAGTACGACAAAGGGAGTGGGCTTTTCCTACCTTTGCTCGTCTTTCTTCCTCGTTATTCCCACTATGTCGACCTATACATAGCAAAGCGTATAATGACCAAGGCCCAACGAAATTGCATGCCGACGAAGCATAATCACATATGCCGAGCAAGGCACCTATCAAGGGCGAGCAAGGCCTCATTTGAAGATGAGGCACCCCTACTCGGTTGTCAACAAAATAAGGAAATGGGTTTCCCCATCCTTCACAAATCTCTTCATCGGCTCACTTTATGTCGACCAGACCATAAATGACAAGTAGCTCTCCTTCAAGGCGCACGTGCATAATATGTTGTCTAATCCTACACAAATAAGGATTGTGAACAATTATAATCTTTCTAAGATTATAATCTTATCCACACACTTTCTTATCCAACAAGGATTATACAATGCTATGCATATACAACAAGTCATAATTCACATTATTCGGATAATGCATCTTTTGACTCTCAACTCTTGTCAATTGATTTCTCTTTATAAACACAAATAATTACTTTCACGACGGAGGGCATTCGCCGGTGAAGCCCCGCTTAGTTTACGTGTTTGTTCATTTTTTTCAGGCTATTCAATCATACAGGATACAATTTGCCGATGAATTTGGGCCGACACAAATGTTTTTTGTATCATCAGACAATAATATATACTAGGCAATTATTAATTCAACTAGCAGTACACCCGTGCGATGCACGAAAATAGCATAATTTACCTTAAACCAAAATTAGTACAACAATATATATAATCAAATATCATTTAAAATTAAAAAATATAATATGAAATAGTGATATTTAACGTAAATATAAGAAAATAAATAACAAAGAAAACAACAAAAAATACGATTATGTAAACAATTTCCCCTAACCAAATATCATCTTCACCACTGAAAGATGAGATTACTGTGAGTACGCCAATCCAATTCGCGACCCTTTTTAGGTGCATTTTAATATGATGAAATTGCACTAGGGGTGTTTTGGTAAATTCCCGGTCAACTCCAAGACTTCCGGAATCTTTTTATAAGTTTCTTGCAAAGGGAGTACTGTTAAGTAATTTTTCCATGCAAAAGGACCTACAGGGAATTAAAAAATTTTGGACCTAAAGGGAATTATCTTGGAAGGTTCCAGAATGGCAAATTGGCGCCAGAAACGGTTATGGCCTTGTTGTGTCACGCGACAACTCGAGCCATGGAAAATGGTTACAGAATGCCGTGCGACACAATGTGTCCATTATCTGCAGCTATAAATAGAGCCCTGCACCTCTCATGTGGGGATCCCTTTTCCACTCCCTAAAGTCACTCTGCCAAAATACGTCCAGAAACCATCCTCTCTCCCCAAAACACACACAACATACACCAATTCCCTCAATCCAATCCCTCTCATCCAAATTACCCACCTACTCTCATATCCTCACATACTCAATTGAAGATCTGAAGACCACAGCTCCTCCTCAGATCTGAGATCTAAATCTCCTTCCAGCAGCTAAATTAAAGGCTTCTACACCTAACTTTGTGTGGAGGTTGAGGACTACAAGGGTAACGAATTCCCCTCCTCCATCTCTCATATTTGTCCACTTGCTATTTGCATAATTTAGTTCAATTTCCATCCCTCCACTTGATAATCAAGCTCCATCCGCTTCTGATTATCAAGTGGCAATCTCCATCTCTCTGTTTAATCCATTTAGTTTGATTGATTGATTGTTCATGATGTGATTTGTTGGTATTATTGTTTGTTTGCCAAGGGAGTGTGGATCTCTCCATATCCACACCCCCTTGGTCAATCTGTTGTGGATTCACGTTATTTTGAGTTGATCTGTTATGATAACTTGATCTGATTTGGTATCTGTTGAATCTGTTTCTCAATTGTAAAGTCTCTGCAGAAGGCAACGTTATGTCACGCGACACAATTGGTCTCATCCGTCCTGTGTAGTGCGACATAACTAGCCTCATACAGAGACTGTCATTTTAGTTGTAATTCGTATGTCCAATTCCCTTGTCACTCAAAATAGAGTGTGGACCTTTAATATTCACACTCATTTGAAGTAACTGGGTATATCTCAGTTAGTCTTGTGCTTGATTTGTAAGGTTTCTGTATATGCCAACTTGTGTCACGCGACATATCCTGCAAAGCAGATCCTGTGTCATGCGACACATATTGTCAATATGCAGAGATCAACTTTCCAATTGTAATCTGTTCTCCTCCTTGTAATATAATCTGTTCTCCTCCTTGTAATATGGGATGTGGCCTCTCATGATCAATGGCTCACAAGTTGTATTCCTTCCTTTGAGCAATAAAACGAAGTAATTAATATGCATTTATACATATATCTTGTCTCACACAAATTGCACACATGTTTGGATGTTTTGGATGTTGAATATTGAAAGACTCGTCTACGGATGAGGCGTGTTGGGTGAACTCCCGGTTCTTTCCAACACGTAACCTGACCCCCGAACCCAAATTCTCTTTTCAAAAGGTTTTCAATGCTTCCTTTAAAACGGCGTGGCGACTATCAAAATAATTTATTTTTTCGGCGAGCGTACATTCAGTGGCGACTCGGCTGGGGACTTGAAACTTGTGTTTCAAAAGTGGGTTAAACTTTCGTGCTTGTTCAACATTCACTTCATTCGTTTGTGTGTGCATTGTTGATGACATTATATGTGTATAAATGCATTTAGTGCTTTGCTTTATTCCCTCCCCTTCCTTGCTTCCTGTTGAGATTGTGCTGGTGTAAAGGGTTGAGCCATGTCATTTGCTTGGAGGCTGGGGCTGGTTCTGATTTCTTTTCGAATTCTGGGAAAATGGCTTCTTCTGTCACGCGACAGAACTTGCCATCTCAGTTCTATGTCACGCGACAGAAGTTGCCATTATGCAGGATTTGGTGTCCTTGGTACAGGTTATGATTGTGGGGCTGTCCCGTGATCAAATGCATGATCCCTCGATTATTGTTCCCTGTGGGGTGTGTGTGTGTTGTTCTTCCATTTTATTCCCCCCTTTTCAAATTAAAAAATAATAATAAAAAAATCATTTTCATAAATAAAGGAATCTAGTCATCCTCACACTACGTCACATAGATCTAGAACCCTCGGGTGCAATTGACGGCATCGCGGACGGTGATGTAATTCGTCTACGCTTGAGCGCCTAATATCAAACCTATCCCCCTAGCGCATCATAGGTGGCGCCACACTTTAAAGCTTACCCAACGGTTGGTTTTGACACGCCATTTTTTAAATACACTAAAATGAATTATTTCAAAATTTTTAATATGCTTTCGTACCTATCCCAAAACTTAGCACGTGTGGGCATGTTGCCATTGCAACATGGTTTCACGTAAGGACATGTCGTTCCCACGGCATGTTCTAACGAGAGATCATGTCGCTTTGTCAACGTGCACCGACGAGAGGTTATGCCGTATTTTTCCTTGAATTTCTTCAAGAATACCCGTTATGCTGCCCAAATTTCTCCAGAAATTGGGATTGCTCGTCCGTCCCATAAATGCTTCAGTTTTATTTAGGTATCATTGCCTATTATTAATTTTTAATCAATACATTTGGTGTATTTTTGGATGATGTGTCCCTAGGTTCCCCCGAGGTCTAGATTGCGTGAATAAAGGATTAGCCTTTTCCAACCGTCTCTAAGACTTAAAAGACACCAATTTTTACTTGAACATTAATAAGATGTTGCACGAGTCTATCTCCTTTCCCGTTCTCCCCTCTCCCATACCACCTCAAGGTCCTTTCCTCTCCTCTACCTTATGCAACCTCTTTACCCCTGCAGGGACGGCAAGTTGGGTTCGTGGGTCTCGTTTGGTGCGCATTCCCGAAACAGTCACAATTTTAGAGATGTCTAGTGCAGAGAATGATATGACTACTCAATCTGGGGTTTCATCTGCCATGGGTCAACAAGGCATGCATGATCTGTCTATGGAGCAGATGAGAGCTAATTTGAAGGCTGCTCTAGTCCGTGAGCGTGAAGCTCGATTGCTCGCCTAAGCTGCACTGGCTCAAGAACAAGTTGCTAAGGCTAGAGAGGATGAAACGCATGCTAGGTTTGTGGAAGCAATGCATGTTCGAGGGATTGCTGTGATTCGTCGGGCAGATGGATCGTATGAAGAGATTACTGAGGCGTATGATGCTGATCTAGGAGCCGGGAATGTTTCTCCCCCTTTTCATCCTACCTTTGGTGCTACATCTCTTCCCGTTTCTCAAATGTATGGGATGAATGTGGATGCACAAGGCAACACTCCTTCCCCAATTCAGACTCAGGGTTTACAGTTCAGTTATGCTCAGAATCAGGGGCTGCCGATGAACTCTCAAGTTAGTTTTGGTGGACCACAGTCGATCTTCTATGATTTGACCTCCTCACCAATCCCCAATGCTTCCGTGCCTCCAAGCCAATTTGGGTCCCAGCTTCCGAACAGTCAGGGCTTGTTGTTTCCAGGTTCTCAGTATCAGCAGGGTCAGTTTCATGGTCCTCACTTCCAGGGTAACCCCCAGTATCCGAATCAGCACCCTTATTCCCATAATCAGTTCAGTCAAAGTGGTTTTCTGCAGTTTTCTGCCAACCAGCCTCAACCTCAGGGATATCAGTCTCAGCCTTTAATGGATTTGGCTTTTGGGTTTGGCTCATCACCTCTGCAATATCCGGGGTCAGCTCCTTACTTGCCCACTAGTGTTTCTCTGCAGAATCAGAACTCCAACTGGTCAGTCTAATCATTTGCCAGCTCCAGCATCTTGGTCAGCTCAGCCGTCTTCCTTCCAATCATCCAGCTCCGTGCCTTCAACTATTGCTCCCGCTCTTCCTCAGCTTCCAGGGATGACCCCGGAGGTGACTACACTGTTGAAGCAGATGCAGCAGCAGATTGACAAGTTGACTGTAGGATCAAGCGGACTAAAAGTTGTTGATCCAGAACAAGTGAAACCTCTCCCTTACAAGTTCAAGATGCCCAAAATACAATTCGATGGCTCAGCATGCCCAAAAACTCATGTGGACACATATGTGATGACTATGGGAGCAATGGGTTGCACTCCCGAGATTATGGCTCAGCACTTTCATCTTACACTCAAGGGACCTACCTTGACATGGTTTCTAACCCTTAAGCCAGAAACTCGATCTACTTGGAGTCAGATCACTGAGGCATTTCTTGATAAGTACGTGGGAACCTTGAATGGCGCACAACCAGAGACGACTTAGTCGGTACAATTCAGAAACAAGATGAGTCAATCACATAGTTCTACAAGAGATGGAACGCAAAGCTCAATGAGTTGTCTGAACCGATTCATCTGCAAGACCAGAAGGATATTTTCTTGTCCTGTGTTAAACCCGTGTTGCGTGAAGCTATCGAAAGAGGATGGTACCCGTACCTAAGAGAAATGGTTGGGATGGGAGCCCGCAGCGAGAACAGACTCTTTAACCTTGCATCAAACACCAATGTTGGCAATAATGGTGGATTTCGACACAAACTAACAACTCCAGCAGCCCCGAAAATAAAGGAGACATTTATCGACAACAGTGTCAATAATCTCCAGACAAAGGGCCAGAATAAGCAGCAATTTCTACCCCGTAAACAATATCAGTTTGATGATCTCGGTATGACAACCAAAGAGGCCTTCAACGGATTAGTTCGAAAGGGAATGATTAAGCCTCTTGACAATTACAACCCCACCAAACCCAATCCTGACTTGGATCATAGCAAATATTGCCAATATCACCAGTATCCGGGCCACATCACCAATGACTGCGTCCCTTTGAAGAAGGCCATTCAAATACTTGTTGATGAGGGAAAAATTGAGAAGGCTCACCCCAATGCGGTCACCAATCTTCTTCCATGATCCAAAGAGGCTCTCCCATCCAAAGACGGCGAAGTCAGTCAGTCAGCGTCGTAGGTTCTAGAATTTCTTTTCTTGCTAGACTCGAGACATCACTTGCACACCCAAGTCACATTTAATCGAAATGGTCTCATTCTACATTATCACTTGTGCTGCTCAATCACTAATGCATTGAAATGACTAATATTTAAATTAATCGGAGTGAGAAAATCAACTGATATCTTTCTTAAATTGGGGCTCACCAACTCCCCATCTCGCATCTCATATACTCACATCTCTTTCATCATCCTCATCATCTCGTTGCTCGACGAATTTGCATAAATCCTCCTCAAGTAAGTTTAAGCAATCGATGAAGACTTAATCTCGTTTGGATCATCTGGTAGGGATTGCGGTTGAAGCCTTTCACCCTAGGAAAACCACTACCTCACCCTTACTAAACAATACCCTTTCATTTCAAGATCGACATGTTTTGAAACCCCGTTTAGCCATCATCTTTGCTCCGTGCTAAGAGAAGTCCAAGCAGTTCCAAGAAATTAGCTTCGAGAGTCGGCGATGCATAAAATACTCAAGCCATGAAGGAAGGACAAAGATAATCCTCAACTCCTCAAGAGGCCTTCCAAGTTATCAAAAGAAGGACTTTAGATCCTCGTAATTCAGCAAGAGTCCTCAACTTCTTAAGAAGCCTTTCCAATTATCGAAAGAAGGACTTTAAATCCTCGCAATTCAGCAAAAGTCCCCGACTTCTTAAGAAGCTCTCAAATGTTCAAAAGGAGCCCGAATCCTCACAAGTTCACAAAAGTTCTCAATAGCTCGGACTTCCTCTCGCCAACACCTTCCAACCATTTCCAGCCATCCTCTCATTTTTAGAGGATATTCCCATTACCCTCGCCTTTGACCAAAACAAAATTTGACCTCATTCTTAGAGGCAATGAAGATGCAATCACAGATTTCCTTGCCATAGAAATCCCAAACACATCCCCAAAAGTCAACCTCTCATCTTTAGAGGTTCAGTCAGTAAAAAGCCCAGCCGACCTCTCGTCTTAAGAGATCATGATGCAAGCAATCTTCCAAATCACCCGATGGCTGATCGAAATCCTGAAACCTAGCTACAGTTCCTATCGGATAGCAGTTTCATTCTAACATCTTCAAGATCTAATTAACGCTTCATTGCTTGCTTAAATCGGAGCCAAATCCATCTCGGCTCAAAAGTTCATCGATCAAAGATTGTGCAAATTCAATCCAATTCATTTGACATTTCATGTGAGCATATGTCACTTCTTCTCCGCAAACACTTCCCGTGAATGTCCCACTGGGGATTCGCATCCGTGTCTTTGATCGACACTCCAAGGGGACATGTTCTTCAATTCTCCAATTCTCAGAAAAATCCTCAAAGGTCCTCAAAACCTCAAATCTTCACATTCCTTCTTTCAATCGGGATAAGCTCGAACTACGGCGATCTGAGCTCCTCCCAAGGAGGGGAACGTAGGCAACCATAATTGGTCCGATCGAAATCATAAACAAATCTCAGAAAATCCAGTCTCCTCAAGGGCCGTCCCTATATACAGATCCTCCGTTCCATATTTCCGAGTTTGATTCTCGATATCAGTCAGCTTTCTCCTCAGGATTGATTAAAATATTTGTTCATATCAGGATTGGTGATTGAATAACCTGAACATCAATAAAGGGTTTTAAGCAGCTTTGTGATCATCATGAATAAGACAAGTTTTCAAGTGTCTCGATAAGTCTTCTTCTCTACATCATAGGGAAATAGAGCCAAACACTGTCTTTCTGTCAGCAGGGGCTTCCATACACCTTTCCACACCTTGTGATGCTTATACTCTCTCAAAAGAGTCAAATCTAAAGCGAGTCTGTACACACAAAATCGGGATTCATTCTCACCTTTCGAAAGATGTGACCCTGCACGTAAACATTTCCGAGTCTTGTCCAGTGACTGATTGACTAAGGTCCGGAAAGATGGTCTCCTCCTTGTCCACAAGATGACTCTGTTTGCAATAAGGCTGCACTGAATCTCTTCAAACTGGGGCTTTGCTAAGCTGTTCTCTCAGGCTCCGTACCAGTTTTCCTCAGGGTTTGCTTGGCATTATCAACTGGGGCATGGTCACCTCATCAGGAACTGGGGCTCCGCCTAATCATATCTTCAAAATCAGGGCATTCTCTGCATTTTCGCTGCTGCTTGCTATCTCGGGCGCTCGACACACTTTATCCTTACCAGCAACGGACCTGCTGCAATCTGTACTCCCGGGAGCATCCCCGACTTGCCTAGGCTGTACCATCCATACACCATCACTTATACATTTCCCCACCTCATGGGAGAGGGTTCACCCCATCATACATAAACACACTTCGTCCCATACACAATCTGTCATTTGCTACATACATATCCGTTTGTCAAGCCTTGCAAAAATCCTCATATCCATTTTCATCCCCAGCCGAGGTGGACTCGTGCAATAAAAGTTAATAATGCATAAATTTAACAATAATTGTTTTCAAATAAATGCAAAGTGCCTAGAGTGTTGTGTTTCCCCCCCCCCCACAGGGTACAATAATCAAGTGATCATAATCTGATCGTGAAGACTGCTCCTCAAATCACAATCTGTACAAGGAGTTCAAGTCCTGCAGGTGGCATATCCCACCTTTATCATCTTCATCAGTCCCGTTATCTTCGGACTCATCAGCATCATCTGGAAAAGCTCCAGCTGCACCAATCTCCAAGCAATAATGTTCATCAGTCTCAGCGACATCAAAGCTCAGTCTGCACAGCGAGTTATCATCAAAACCCATTTTTATAGGCAAATCATCGCCAAAAGCCCGTTCTCATGGGCGCACCTTCATCAAGGCATGTATGCACTGACACGTCTTCATCAAACTCCCCACGAGCGGATGAAAAATCATCAACAAAAGACCATCCCTGGCACGGCAAACCAGCAATTCATCAACAACAGTGGTATAAGACCCTCCGGCATCTACAATCATCAGCAGTTGTAGCCTAAGACCCTTCGGCAGTTACAACCCTCCACGATCATCAGCCGTAGCATCAGTCCCTCCGGCAGCTACAGGTAAGCACAGCACAGGTATGAACGCATATCTCTTTCAAGCTACAAATCATCATTATCATCTTCGGTTCGAGACACCGTAGGTCTCGCGTCATTTCCAAATCGGTTCGAGACACCGTAGGTCTCACGTCATTATCACTTCAGTTCGAGACACCGTATGTCTCACGTCATTGTCATCTTCGGTTGGAGACACCGTATGTCTCACGTAATTGTCATCTTCGGTTGGAGACACCGTATGTCTCACGTCATTGTCATCTTCGGTCGAGACACCGTATGTCTCACGTTATTTTCACTCCGGTCGAGACACCGTATGTCTCACATCATTTTCACTCCGGTCGAGACACCGTATGTCTCACTTCTCGATTCGAGACGTCGTACGCTCTCACTCCTTCGAACTACGACCGGCTTGATTCCCACTCGGGATACGTAGGAATCCTTTCTCCAAAGGTCCAACCATCCGATCTCACCAATCATCATTGTCCATCTATCCGCCATATCCCCAGCCGCTCATTGGGATTGGGTCCTTCTTGTCGACAACCTCACTTCTTCCATAAGTGACGTTGCTGAGGGGCTCTGTGAGTATGCCAATCCAATTCGCAACCCTTTTTAGGTGCATTTTAATATAATGGAATTGCACTAGGGGCGTTTTGGTAAATTCCTGATCCACTCCGAGACTTTCGGAATCTTTTTATAAGTTTCTTGCGAAGGGAGTACTGTTAAGTAATTTTTCCTTGCAAAAGGACCTACAGGGAATTAAACCATTTTGGACATAAAGGGAATTATCTTGGAAGGTTTCAGAATGGTAAATTGGCGCCAGAAACGGTTATGGCCTTGTTGTGTCACGCGACAACTTGAGCCATGGAAAATGGTTACAGAATGCCGTGCGACACAATGTGTCCATTATCTGCAGCTATAAATAGAGCCCTGCACCTCTCATTTTGGGATCCCTTTTCCACTCCCTAAAGTCAATCTACCAAAATGCGTCTAGAAACCATCCTCTCTCCCCAAAACACACACAACATATACCAATTCCCTCAATCCAATCCCTCTCACCCAAATTACCCACCTACTCTCATAACCTCACATACACAATTGAAGATCTGAAGACCACAGCTCCTCCTCAGATCTGAGATCCAAATCTCCTTCCAGCAGCTGAATTGAAGGCTTCTACACCTAACTTGGTGTGGAGGTTGAGGACTACAAGGGTAACGAATTCCCCTCCTCCATCTCTCATATTTGTCCACTTGCTATTTGCATAATTCAGTTCAATTTCCATCCCTCCACTTGATAATCAATCTCCATCCGCTTCTGATTATCAAGTGGCAATTGCCATCTCTCTGTTTAATTCATTTAGTTTGATTGATTGATTGTTCATGATGTGTTTGTTGGAATTATTGTTTGTTTGCCAAGGGAGTGTGGATCTCTCCATATCCACACCCCTTGGTCAATCTGTTGTGGATTCACGTTATTCTGAGTTGATCTGTTATGATAACTTGATCTGATTTGGTATCTGTTGAATCTGTTTCTCAATTGTAAAGTCTCTGCAGAAGGCAACGTTATGTCACGCGACACAATTGGTCTCATCCGTCCTGTGTAGTGCGACATAACTAGCCTCATGCAGAGACTGTCATTTCAGTTGTAATTCGTATGTCCAATTCCCTTGTCACTCAAAATAGAGTGTGGACCTTTAATATTCACACTCATTTGAAGCGACTGGGTATATCTCAGTTAGTCCTGTGCTTGATTTGTAAGGTTTCTGCACATGCCAACTTGTGTCACGCGACATATCCTGCAAAGCAGATCCTGTGTCACGCGACACATATTGTCAATATGCAGAGATCAACTTTCCAATTGTAATCTGTTCTCCTCCTTATAATATGGGATGTGGCCTCCCATGATCAATGGATCACAAGTTGTATTCCTTCCTTTGAGCAATAAAACGAAGCAATTAATATGCATTTATACACATATCTTGTCTCACACAAATTGCACACACGTTTGGATGTTTTGGATGTTGAACATTGAAAGACTCGTCTACGGACGAGGCGTGTTGGGTGAACTCTCGATTCTTCCCAACACGTAACCTGACCCCCGAACCCAAATTCTCTTTTCAAATGTTTTTCAATGTTTCTTTTAAAACGGCATGGCGACTCTCAATATAATTTATTTTTTCAGCGAGCGTACATTCAATTACATACCTGAATGTCACTAACGTACATAACATACACACTTCCTACAATTAACTCTATTTAAAAAAATTAAGAATCATTTCTATATAACAATTTATCGGATATTGTTTGTTACACTAACCCATCATGAACATAATTATAATATTCATTTTCAATTTTTATTTAATTTTGAGTAGAAAAATCAAAATAAAAAAATAACTAACAATGTGTTAAATGAATTTTTTTTTTTCAAACACTACACTCCCTCGTCAAACCCAACCCACTTCCTCCTCTCCCTCTTTCAAACTACCTATTTATACTATATTTATTTTTTAGAATATTGACATGCACTTCAAAAAAGATGATTTTTTTTATGTCCGAATCAAATGAAAGAAGTCTCTATTTTTGGAGAAATTTTTTTTTTATGATTTTTGGTGAAAAAAAATTAAAAAAAATAATTTATTATAATATATTTGATTTATATTCCAAAAAGAGTATTTTTTTTAAATAAATATCATATTTGTTTACGTTAACTTATCATAAACAAAATTATAATATTCTTTCTCAATTTAACTTATTTAATTTTGAGAAGAAAAATCAAAATCCAAAAATAACTAACACTGTGTTAAATGATTTTTTTTTCAAACACTACACTCCCTCATCAAACCCAACTCACTTCCTCCTCTTCCTCTATCAAACTACCTATTTATACTATATTTATTTTTGAGAATACTGACATGCACTTCAAATAAGAGGATTATTTTTTATGTCCGAATCAAATGAAAGTAGTCTCTATTTTTGGAGGAATTTTTTTATGATTTTTGGTGAAGAAAAATAAAAAAAAATTATTATAAATTATTTGATTTATATTAAAAAAAGAAATTTTTTTTCTGTATCCGAATCAAATAAAATTAGTCTCTATTTGTAGAGGAAAAAAATTATGAATTTTGATGAAAAAAAATTTTAAAAAAATTAATTTATTATAAAATATTTGAGGTTAAAAAATTTGGGTGAATTTTTTTTCGAAAACTGAGCCAACCAATCGAAAGCTGCCAAGTGTCCTAATTTAAAAAAAAAGAAAAAAAAAAAGAAAAGGTTGCCGGCCTACATGCGCTTTTGTCGGCGCGTGTAGGTCACTCGTCCATTTCAGCCAATGGATATCTGCCACGTATTGTGTCCATTTCTCATATTTTCAATTTTGTCATTGGTTTAAATGACGGAAATGTCCTTGACAGATGTGCTTTTGTGTACTAAACGACGCCGTTTCGAATTTCCAAATTTAGCCCATTGATGTTGGCGTTTTTGGGCGTCAAATTGCCATTTTTACCATTCTTTTGCTTTTAATATAGTATAGATTGTCAATATGTAATTTGGGTTGATACCCAACAATTAATACTCATTTTATCCCAATAGAATTGAAAGTGCATTTATTAATCATGGAATATCTTGAAAATATTTTTTATATAAATTTTAATGATAAAGATGTGTATATGTTTTTTCTGTCTATTTTCCAAACTTTTATTTTTATAAAGCATATAGTTAAATGTAAAAGAAAATTTATTTTAAAAAAATAGTTTAGGGATATAATATTTTTAAAAAAGTTTTTTTTTTTTATATATAAAAGACTTATTTTGAGAAGGAGGGAGTAATTATTTAAAAGTTTATAAAATATTCATCATGAATACTAACATTACCCCTTTTATTATTTTGGGCGTCCCACTTTAAAGTCCCATTTTTCTAAAAAGGAAATTTTTTAATACTTCTTTATTCATGGGATTCACTTGTCATACTCACAACACTTTTCAAATTTACTATTCTCTCCACTCATTCTCTCTCCTCCCACTCATAACACCTACTTTAATAACATTATTCCTTATTTTTCGTTCTCAACACAACAGTAGGAGTAAAGTTCTATGGGACGAAGGGAGTATATATTCGACTAAGTCATCACTTTATTCCTAAGCTTTTCACCCATTAGCAATTATGACAACACAACTTTATCATTGATTTATCAAATCCAAGACTAAGATCACAAATACAAATTATGAATCATGTATGGTTATTAAAATAATTAGGGTACAATAGGCTGTGACTCATTCGAATCATTGCTTATTAATTAACAACTTTAAACTCAATACCATAAATTAAATGCATAATGGACCAAATATTCGAGCCTAGACTTCGGATATCCAACTCTCAATTAGAGGTCGGCAGTGTTCAAAATAACCCCTTTTTATTTATTTTTTATTTTTTAGTTTTTAAGAAATGATATTCATTAATAGTTATTAATAGTCACAAACAAGAAAAAATTGAATATCCACAAACATCAATATTTTAACCCAAATTTTATAGTGTATATACAATTAAGCAAAATTTCGAGAAAAATCAGCCAGCGTATTGACAATATTGTTCACATGCGTAATATAATTAAAGGAATTAACGATTAAAATTATAATATCAACTTAAAACATCGTAATATAATTAAAGGAATTAACAATTAAAATTATAATTAATATCAACTTAAAACATCACCGGAACAAACAATTCTTGAAGAATTGAAGATATTCCCATAACTAAAACTCTAACAATGTCTTGGGACACCCTAAGGCTTCTCCAAGTAAATTTGGACATTGCCCAACACGAACATTCAAAAAAAAATCACATGAACAAAATTTGATTATGAGGTCATGATAAACTGAAGCATTTGGATCAAAAATAAGTGTCAAACCAAGAATTCTAAGCACGTCAATGAGGAAAAAAAATACAATGTCAACATAATGGAGATAAATTACTGGCTCTCTACAAATGAGAGAAATCAGAGGCTGTGGACGACGAAAACAAAAAGCAATAGACAAGTACAATAATTCACTGATAAATTTTTGCGCAAGCATATTCTTAAAAGAAAAGAGAAAGGGATAGGATGGAGAAGCAATAATGAAAATTCCACATCATATTATTCTATAAAAATCCAAATTATATGAATTGAAATTTCAATTCTTTCATACAAATAAGATTATAAATTTAAAGAATTTAATCGGATATACAAATGATCAAGGTTCTAAAAAGCGCTAGACGGATGTCAGGCGGTGGAGACGGGTCTAGCGCCTAGGCGTGAACTAATCGGGATTAGTCGGGACCTAGGCGGGTCTTAGAACTAGGCGTTGGAGAAGTCCTAGCGCCTAGGCGCCCTTAGTCGGGGTCTTTTAGAACACCGCAAATGATTTTGTTAGAAAGGGAAAAAAGTAGTGAAAAATACAAAGAAGTCATGGCTTATCTTTTGACCAAACTCTTGAGGTCATAGTAGTGCTAGTCATGATAGTGTTAGACCCTCCCTCCTCTAATGAAAGAGACTGCAAAAAGAGACAAAGAAGTAATTTGGTTTTATTTATTTATTGAGGAGGGTGACTCGGAGAAAGCAAATTAAAAACGAAACCCCAAATATTTCCAACTTTTAATGAGAAAAATCAAATAAAGAAGGTGCTTAAAGAGACACCAAGAACAATGACTAGGTGTAAAATTATGGGGATGAGTAGATCTTAAAGAGGTCCATTTAGGGTTTCAAAATTCAACTTTACACATTGGAAAGATGGGGAGTGAAGGTGAAATGGCCCTACTAATCATGCCTTAAGTTAGGCCAACTTGGATCCAAACAAAACAAAGTAGGAGAGAGTATTGTGAGTGTAAAAAATAAATAGGAGAGATAATAAGTGTGAGTAATAGTAAATTGATTTGTATTATAATTATAAAAATAAAATATGAGAGGGGGGGATAGTAAAATGTTTTTGCCATTTTGGAAAATCCTATATGAGGTAGGACAGACGAAAATGACAGAAAGTCCGACGTAGGAAGTATAATATATCAACGTTTGTTATTCAATTTTTAACAAATGTATTATTCTTATTGATAAAAGAGAGAATAAAAATATAATCTTATCCTGAATATATTGATCTAATGGATCAGAAGCTCGCTATTCTTAACAAATGCAAAGTAACTGAGAGTAACATCACAAACAAAAGCCAATTTACATTTTAAACTTTTTTACTTTTCTCTTCCTTCGGTTTTAACCCACGTTTTTTTAACCTCTATACTTCAAATACGTATATATTTTTTCCGATACACTAACTTCGTCCTAAAATGTTAAAAAACTTAACAAAACCTAACAAAATCTAACGAAACCATGTTTCCTCAAATCCACCACGGCTTCAAATCCTTAATTCGTATACCTGACTTTTTGAAAGGAAGAAAATGTTAAGAAAAGATCAAACTTTTTATGAAAGTTGAACTCTTGATTTTCAATCTTTCAATGGGATGAAATTCAAAGTTTTGAAAATGTGGTAGCCGCTCAAGTTACCTAGAATCGGTTATAAGTATCAAATGTTGATACCGAACCGAGTGACATGGTCTTCAAAATCTTCAGATTTTATATCAAATGTAGTATAAAATCTCATTTAAATTATTTTGTATAAATGGGTGGTGGTGGATTTGAAAAGGAGGTGGGTGTAATTGAAATGAGATTTTTGATGAGTGTGTTAGTGGGAGGAGGGGGATTTTAACGGTGTATGATTGGAGAATTCAAGAACAAGCATTTTTGTAAGAAGAAAGATGGTTTCATTAGGTTTTGTTAGGTTTTGTTAAGTTTTTAAACATTTTTTGACGTAGTTAGTGTATCGGACAAAATTATATGCGTATTTGGAGTACAAAGGTTAAAACTGGTAAAAAAAAAAATAACGTAGGTTAAAATCGAAACTATAGCAAAGTACAAGGGCTTTAAATGTCGATTGGCCCAAACAAAATATGAATGTCAAAATGTGTTCTTAATTAATTAAGAGTAAATTTGAATACAGTATTTATTTTGAAACTGAGAAAATATCTGTAAATTTAATTTAACAATATATGTTTAACATATGTTTTAGCAGTTAAGTACAGTAAAGTATTACCAAATTTTATTTATTTTTAATTGAGCTAGCTCTGACCTAGTGTCGCCCATTTCTCTTTTGAAACACAAAAGCCCTTAAATATGTGCTCTCTCTCCCTTAAAGTACTCAAATGTCTTTGAAGCAAAGGGAATGTTACAAGAAAATTACTGACAAAAGTTCTTATGTGGGGCTAAAGATAATTTGAATATTCTACCTTTGTTTCTTAATACTCCATCCATTTTGAAGCAGTAATTGTTGGAAATTGGTAACGGAAAATTAAGTTTGACTTAACGTTGACCTAGATTTCTAACGAAAGTTCGTTATGTGTTAACGAAACTAGTTACAAAATGTATTCTACATTTGTTGTAGATTATTAAACTCATTTAATGTCTCAAAACCATTTAGGGTGAATGAGAATTAATGACAATGGTCTTTTGTAACTTAACGAGAGTTAATTAAAGGGTGTTTAGTTTTGTTTGATGTGCTCGGCCGAGCAGAGTCCTTGACTCGGCCGAGCAGAGCACAGAAATAGGCCAAAAGTCTCTGGACTAGCTTGCTCGGGCGAGGCACAAGTATGCTCGGCCGAGCAGTATGATTTGCACGGCCGTGCAAGTCTCTTGACTCGGTCGTGCAGCCTGGTGCTCGCCCGAGCAAGTTCCTTGACTCGGCCGAGCAGATCCTGAACAGGCACTATTTCAAACAGAAAGTTGTGTCTCTTCGTGGGAAAAGACACAAAACCCTTGACTCTCTATTTATACCTTTCCCTCTGAATTTCAATTCATATATACTGCACTTCTACCCTTCCTACCCTCTAGTAAGATAGATTATCATATCCAAATCATTGCATATTGTTGCATTCAATCCGTTCAAGTCCAAAGTTTCAAAACATTGTGTTGTTCGTAGATTAGTTATATTGGAGTGCTCCTTATAACTAATAAAAAGTCGTTTTATCTTACGAGAGTTTTGTCATTCAACCGTAAGCACCTGTGCGGGACAAATAACTCTTACGGAGATTGTATCAAATACAAGACTCGACTTGATTTCTTTTATTCTTTCAATCTCCGTTACTTTTCTCGTCAGTTTTTCTGTTAAGTCTTAAAGAAGCCATACAAAAGTCCAACAATCGTAAGAGTTATTTGCGCTTCTTCAAGATCATCAAGATGGCAAACGAGAAAGACACCACTTCATCTAGTCAAGGGAATGTGACGCCTCCTTCGCAAGGTGATACTACATTCAACCATGTTGCTCCTGCTCCTACAACTCATCACCACGGTCATGGTGAGAAACCCGTGAAATTCACTGGTGTGGATTTCAAGAGATGGCAACAGAAGATGCTCTTCTACTTGACCACCTTAAGCTTGCACCGCTTCTTAAAGGAAGATCCTCCGGCGGTAGAAAAAGGTGATCCGGACCCCCAAAGGCAAATGGCAAAGGAGGCTTGGGCTCACGGTAATTTTCTTTGTAAAAACTATATCTTGAATGGACTTGACGATGCACTATACAATGTGTATAGTACGGTCGAGTTAGCCAAGGCGTTGTGGGACACCTTGGAAAGGAAGTACAAGATCGAGGATGCCGGGTCAAAGAAATTTGTCGTCGGTAAGTATGATGGTCGATTCCAAATCGGTAACAACTCAAGTAGATGAATTTCAAATCATTCTACATGGGCTTGATGCCGAGGGAATGATCATGAATGATCCATTTAAGGTGGCTTCTATCATTGAAAAATTGCCTCCTTCATGGAAAGATTTCAAGAACTATCTCAAGCATAAACGCAAAGAGATGTCCTTGGAAGACATTGTTGTTCGTCTTCAAATTGAAGAGAACAATAGAATCAATGAGGCCAAGGTTGCTAAGGGCAAGATGGAGGCTAAGGTCAATCTCGCCGAGGCTAGCACGAGTGGTACAAAGAGAAAGCATTCCGAAACTGCCGGGAATGCTAAGAAAGGGAAGAAGAAGACCTCTAAGAAGTTCAAGGGGTCTTGCTATAATTGTGGCAAATCGGGCCACTTGTCAAGGAATTGTCGTCTCTCGAAGAAAGAGGCGAACAATGTTGACCACATGGACCTAGACTTTGCAGCGGTTGTCTTTGAAGCCAACGTTGCAAATTTGGAAGAGAACCCTAAAGCGTGGTGGATAGATACCGGTGCTACCCGCCATATTTGTGGTAACAAGGAAAGTTTCTCCTCCTATACTCCCATCTCCGGAAGAAAGCTTTACATGGGAAATTATGCGACCTCCGATGTTCAAGGCATTGGAAACGTGATTTTGAAGATGACTTCCGGAAAAGAAGTAACCTTGTTGGATGTGCTGCATGTTTCAGACATCCGTAAAAATTTGGTGTCCGGCGCTTTGCTTAGTAAGGCCGGTTTTAGACTAGTATTCGAATCCGACAAATTTGTACTAACCAAGAATGGTTTGTTTCTTGGAAAGGGTTACCTCGAGGAGGGCCTTTTTAAAATGAATGTAATGACTGTGATCCGCCAAGGTGCGATGAATAAAAGTTGTGTTCCTTATGTTTACTTGTCGGAAAGTTCTAATTTATGGCATGATAGATTAGGACATGTAAACCTCGACACCATTAAGAAATTAGCGAGACAAGATTTAATCCAAATGACTAAATCCGACTCGACTAATAGGTGCGAAGTTTGTGTTGAGGCAAAAATGACAAAGTCGCCATTTAATGCCATACAAAGAGACACAACTCCTCTCGAGTTAATTCACACCGACATATGTGATTTAAAACTAGTGCAAACTCGAGGAGGTAAAAAGTACTTCATTACATTTATAGATGATTGCACTAAGTATTGCTATGTCTATCTCTTAAGAAGTAAGGATGAAGCCTTAGGGGCTTTTGAGACTTATAAGAAAGAAGTTGAGAATCAACTTAACTTGAAAATTAAGAAAATTAGAAGCGATAGAGGTGGAGAATATGAAGCACCGTTTGAAGGATTATGTTGGGAATCCGGCATAATTCATCAAACAACGGCTCCATATACCCCTCAATCTAATGGAGTTGCTGAACGCAAAAACCGTACTCTCAAAGAGATGATGAACGCGCTTTTGATCGGGCCCAAAGCTTACCCGACAACTTGTGGGGGGAAGCAATACTCACTTTTAATTATGTTCTTAATAAAATACCCAAGAAAGGTATTGATAAAACGCCCTATGAATTATGGCATAACCGTAGGCCATGTTTTAAATACCTTAAAGTGTGGGGGTGTTTGGCAAAGGTTGAAGTACCTAAGCCTAAACAAGTCAAGATTGGTCCAAAGACCATTGACTGTGTTTTTATTGGATATGCCAATAATAGTAGTGCCTATCGGTTTATAGTGCACAAATCGAACATTCAAGATATGCACGTAGGAACTACTATAGAATCAAGGAATGCGGTATTTTTTGAAAACATTTTTCCGGTTAAGGACAGGAAAGATGTAGGTTCTAATAAGAGAACACATGAGTCTACAACCGGTCCTTCTCAAATAGAAGATGAAGAACCGAGACGTAGCAAAAGGGCAAGAGTGAAAAAGACTTTTGGTCCTGATTTTCTATCTTACATGTTAGAAAACGAACCATCAACTGTTAAAGAAGCTTTATCCGGTCCGGATAGTTCGTTTTGGAAAGAGGCCATTAACAGTGAAATAGAATCCATAATGCTCAACAATACTTGGGAATTAGTTGATCTCCCTCCAGGTTGCAAACCATTGGGTTGCAAATGGATCCTTAAAAGGAAGTATAAGGCGGATGGATCCGTCGATAAGTACAAAGCTAGGCTAGTAGCCAAAGGTTTTAGACAGAAAGAGGGATATGATTTCTTTGATACATACTCCCCTGTCACAAGGATCACATCCATTCGTGTTCTCATAGCTATTGCAGAAGTGCATAATCTTGAGATACACCAAATGGATGTGAAGACTGCTTTCCTAAATGGAGAACTTGATGAAGAAATTTACATGGAACAACCCGAAGGGTTCGTGGTTCCTGGTAAAGAAAGAAAGGTGTGTAAACTTGTAAAGTCCTTGTATGGACTAAAACAAGCACCTAAACAATGGCATGAGAAGTTCGATAGAACCATGTTATCGAATGGATTCAAGATCAATGAATGTGACAAGTGTGTCTACATTAAAGGAACATCTCGAATCATTCGTTATCGTTTGTCTTTATGTAGACGACATGCTCATAATGGGAAGTAATCATGATTTGATCATGAATACCAAAGGCATGTTAAAGAAGAACTTTGACATGAAAGATATGGGGTTAGCCGATGTAATATTAGGGATAAAGATCTCTAGAACATCCGAAGGATTAGTTCTTTCACAATCCCATTATCTAGAGAATGTTCTTCTGAGATTCAATGTCTTTGATGACCCTCCTGGCTAAAACACCCGTAGACTTGGCTCTACATTTAGTCAAGAACAAAGGGGAACCAGCTTTCAACCGGAATATGCAAGAATAATTGGCAATCCGATGTACTTAACGAATTGTACTCGCCCGTACATTGCATATTCAAGAAGCAAACTAAGTAGGTTCACAAGCAATCCTAGTACTAATCATTGGAAAGCACTAATGAGAGTACTAAGATATTTAAAGTATACATTAAACCATGGGATACTTTACAATAAATATCCAGCAAGATTAGAAGGATACCGTGATGCCAATTGGATATCGGACACGAAAGACTCTAAATCCACAAGTGGATATGTATTCACAATAGGTGGAGGAGCAAAGTGTCATGGAAATCCTCCAAACAAACGTGTATAGCCAGCATCCACGATGGAATCCGAGTTTATAGCTTTGGATAAAGCCGGGGAAGAAGCGTAATGGCTTAAGAACTTCCCCGGAGGATATTCCTTGTTGGAATAAACCCGCGCTGCCGTTATGATACATTGTGATAGTCAATTAGCAATAGGAAGGGCACAGAGTAGTATGTATAATGGTAAGTCTAGACATAGTCGTCGTAGACACAATACCATTAAACAGTTGATCAAGAATGGCGTTATCACTATTGATTATGTAAAGTCATGTGATAACTTAGCGGATCCGTTTACCAAAGGTATAAATCGAGATCAACTATATAAACTATTATGGGGAATGGGTTTAAAACCCACAACAAAAGAACTTATAGCGGACACTCAACCTTGAGAAATGGAGATCCCGTGCCCTCGTTCAATGAGACAACCAAGTTATAAGTTCTAATAGAGTTACTTGGAAACAACAACTCGGTTTATTAACCTGGAGATGTTGAATACTCATTCCCAGAACATCCAAGTACAAGCACATGCAGCAGTGGTAAGGATAAGTTGAGAAAACTTTTAATGATTTCTATACCTACGGGTGGAGTAGTGCATGATACTCCTTATAGAATGAATCACCTATATAAGTGAGAGGTAATAAGGCCGCCTCTAAATGAACGCTTATGAATGAGATACGGTCCAGGGCCAAAAAGGACAAAAACGTGAGAACAACAATTGTTAGAGCTATTATTATGTGAGTATTATTGTCTTGGTATACATCCGACAGTCACTGGTTCAAAGCGACTCGCTACCAAATGGCTAGTATATCCGATAATATTTCACTAGGGAAGATTCAAGGCCACAAGCTATCTATTCCGATGTAATAATAGTTCGCCTGAACTTTGGACGAAATTGCATTCATGCATTAATTGTCATTCATGTGGGGGATTGTTGGAAATTGGTAACGGAAAATTAAGTTTGACTTAACGTTGACCTAGATTTCTAACGGAAGTTCGTTATGTGTTAACGAAACTAGTTACAAAATGTATTCTACATTTGTTGTAGATTATTAAACTCATTTAATGTCTCAAAACCATTTAGGGTGAATGAGAATTAATGACAATGGTCTTTTGTAACTTAACGAGAGTTAATTAAAGGGTGTTTAGTTTTGTTTGATGTGCTCGGCCGAGCAGAGCACAGAAATAGGCCAAAAGTCTCTGGACTAGCTTGCTCGGGCGAGGCACAAGTATGCTCGGCCGAGCAGTATGATTTGCACGGCCGTGCAAGTTTCTTGACTCGGCCGTGCAGCCTGGTGCTCGGCCGAGCGAGTTCCTTGACTCGGCCGAGCGCATCCCGAACAGCACTATTTCAAACAGAAAGTTGTGTCTCTTCGTGGGAAAAGACACAAAACCCTTGACTCTCTATTTATACCTTTCCCTCCGAATTTCAATTCATATATACTGCACTTCTACCCTTCCTACCCTCTAGTAAGATAGATTATCATACCCAAATCATTGCATATTGTTGCATTCAATCCGTTCAAGTCCAAAGTTTCAAAACATTGTGTTGTTCGTAGATTAGTTATATTGGAGTGCTCCTTATAACTAATAAAAAGTCGTTTTATCTTACGAGAGTTTTGTCATTCAACCGTAAGCACTGCTGGGACAAATAACTCTTACGGAGATTGTATCAAATACAAGACTCGACTTGATTTCTTTTATTCTTTCAATCTCCGTTACTTTTCTCGTCAGTTTTTTCTGTTAAGTCTTAAAGAAGCCATACAAAAGTCCAACAGTAATTTAATTTATTTTTTATGGTTAATTTAGTTAAACTTTGATTGATTATTTATAAAAATTATTGATCTTGAACAAATAAGTTCATAATTAAAACATGAAATTCTAATATTTATTATTGATGAACAAAAATCAATATTAAAAAATTGGTTAAAGTTAGATAGGTTTGATCATTAAAATGATAATGAGAGTTTTCTTTTTCTTTTTCTTTTTTAATTTTTAAAGATCAAGAAACTATTATCAATATGGCTACTCGTTCAAATCAATAATACTCCCTCCGTTCCTAAATGTTGTTCATTTAATCTTTTTGTTGAGCTTCACCACAAATATATGACAATTTAATTATGTTCATGAAATTTTAAAAATTCCTATTGATTCACCATTAATAATATTATCAACAACAACTTTTAGAATTTCATGAACATGATTAATCTCTCATAAATTTGTGGTCAAAGTTCAACAAAAAAGTCAAATGGAACAAACTTTTAGGAACGGGAGTACATTATTTATTGTTAATAAGACTGACATCGTAATACAATACAGTCATTCAAATATATAAACTTTTGAGTCTGGGTTCATATTTTTTTTTTTGTTTTATAGAGGAAAGAGCTTGTTAATACTCTTGATACAATACAAGCACAATATACTTTCCCATTCTCATTTTAATACGAAAGGTTAGGAATTCGAAATCTATCGAATGCAATTTTTAAAATATCATTTTTATAATAGATTAAATAAAAAATAAAATCTTTTCCCCCATTCCCATTCAAAAAGCTAATGAAACTACTTGTTAAAGAGAGGAAACATTGATCTAACCCCACTAACTACCAATACCAATGCCTAAATAACACTTTAGAGTTTAGACGCTTTAAACTCTTTCTTCATTTATACATAAAACCTACAAACACTATTCTACCCCTAATTACATTTTCTACTTATGCCCAAATCACATCACGGAGCATCCATTTGGATTCTCATCACTGAACATCTCAAACGAATCCAACGGTTGTCGTCGATACGAGTCATAATCCGACCAAGGAGGAGGTGCACGTGGAGGTCCCATTTCTTCACCGGGATACGAATATGCATAAGATTGTGGAGGTGGGGATGCGTAATACGATGCCGTGTAGCTGCTACTAGGTTGCGCCGTATTATAGCTCACGCCATATACAGGGGCGGGTGGTGGCGGGTAGTAATGTGATGGTGGTGGACCTGGTGGTGGGTAGGAATACCCGTAATGATGTGGAGGGTTGTCATTGGATGACGATACAGCTGGTGGTGGTGGGCCTCCACTACGATTAGGTGATTCAGCACTTGATGGTTCAGCGACTACACTATTACCATTTGGACCCTTCTTTTTCTTCTTTTTACCAACAGTAGCACTACCTCCACCACCGCCACCGCTTTTTTCAGTCTGTCCGTCCTTTGCTTCTACCACCGGTGGGGATGTCTGGTTGCCGGATGAATCGGTTTCCGGTTTCTTTTCTTCTACTTTCGACTCTTCCGTCAATTTGTCTACCTTGATGCTTTTATCGGCGGCGGTAGCTTTAGTGCCGCTGCTACTCGAGCTACTACCGGCGGAGACCCCTTCAATGCTTTTAACTGAGGTACTGGAACCGCCACCAGCAGCAGCAGCTATATGGGTTGTTTTGATGGTGTCAAGAGGAGGTTGTTTGACTTGTTTTGTATGGGGAATATCTTTGCTGCTGTTTCCATTCTGTAATTGGGTGTTTGGTGCAGATGTTTCTTTCTCCGGTAATAATAACTCGGCATGTTTACCGGACTTTAAAAGCTTTCTGAGTAAAGCATCTCCCTCTACATTTCCGGTGACCACTACTCTGTGTTGCTTAGCATCAATATCTATTGTTGAAACCCCTGTACATAAAAATATTGAGAGATTAATTAAACCTCTGGGTCATAGTTTCCAAGTTTAGTACTCTTTCCATCCCAGAACAAATAACCATTTTATCAACAAAATAAACAAATGGATACTCAAAATGGAGAAATTCCTTTATAACTGGTTATGAAACATCTTCAATTCAATCCTTTGGACTTTCCTAATTTTTATATATCAATAGAACCAATAGTCTAGATTAACCATATAGAAATAATGTCATTCTAACAAAGTTTAATCCATTGGACCGTACGACTTGAACTTGAACAACTTTATATGGGCATAAGTTAGGAAATCCGGATCCCTTCCACTAGAGCAAGGGAGTGAAGACGAAGACATACCTGGAACTGAATTGAGAAGCTTCTTGACTTTCTTCTTGCAGCCAACACAATGGATCGAGACTTTCAAAACCCATGTCTGTATTGTATTAATCAAACACATGATCAGTAACACACAAACACATGTCTCTGCATATGTGTGCGTGATAAAAGGACAAGACAAGTGCTAATTACCTTGAAGTTGAGGGGTTCCGAGTGTACTTCAGCTTCACTAGAAGTGGTTGCCATGGCAGAAGAGAGTGTTTGAGAGAGAAGAGAGAGATATCAAGAAAATAGTGGTAGAGTGATTTAAAACATTATGGAGGGCCAAACTATTAATATGAGGGGTAGAGAGGGATGATGAATCGCTACTACAGAGTATTCCTTAGCAATGCTTGTGATGGTGGCATCTCTTTCATGTTTAATGATCAACGATCTATATTTATTGGATTCTTATGGAACCCATCTTGAGTAATAAATCTTAGCCGTTCATAGGGGCTCAATGTATTTAAGCCGTGGATGAGCGCCCGCTGCAATGCAGTTGTCGGCAGCAAAGAATGCCACATCCGCGTTATAAAAAGAAAAAGAGAATAAGTGGAGAGAAAAATAAAGAAAGAAAAAGGAAAAGAAAAAGAATGGTGAGGGAAAATCAGGTAGGGTTCCATTTCATATGGTGAGGGTTCCAGGCTGGAATATCACTATTAAACTCACCTTTATCTATATGACCTGTCTGTCACTTTAAGATTAAGACGAGTTTAAAATCATAATCTTGTTTTGTTTATTTATTTGCTTTTTAAAAACTATTCTCTAACCTTTACATTAGTTACTAAGACCTTTTATTTTATGAATGATTTATTCATAAATACACGTTTTGCTTAACATGTCCTCATCCTCATAAAGTTAAATGCCACTCTTATTTTATAAAAAAAAAAAAATAGTAATTTCACTGTAAGGAAGAAGCAAGTATAACATTATTATTTTTTATATTTGATTTGTCAAAATGGAAATACTTTTCAAGGGTGAAGGAAGTATTAAATATTAAGCAAATTTTCACAACCTAAGGCAAAAAAGAAGCACCAAATGGGAAACATTAAAAATCAGCTCCCAATAATGTATAAAACCATATGTGTATGATATCTGTAGTAGCTATCAATCTCATCGTCCACCCTAATCACAAGTAAATCAGACTGAAAATATCCCGATATGGAGCACTTGTGAGGGATCCAGACTAATCTAACTGCTTCTGCCCCGGGATTATGTGCGTATGAGCTAGTGTGTTGTGTTGGTAACAAATCGAAACAGAAAGTCTCAAAGTTACCAACTTTTGAGCAAAATATGCACTGTAATTAATCTAATCAAATTTCTAGTGATTAAAATAGTAGTGGTAATGGATGTATGATTATGCGTAAGTGTACCTAATTAATGTATCCAACCTAACAAAGAAAATGCAAGATAATGGTGGCTAAAGCTGACAAATAGTGTGCCTGATTGCGTTTCAGAAATGACCACCTTTTTATTTGGTATTCAAAATGTTAGTGGAGTTATGATTATCCTTCAGTGACCACACCATTTAGTATAACTTTGAAAATAATTGTCCCACTAAAATGGAAGCATCATTATTTAACTGGAAATTAACAAGAGAAATATTGGAAAACTTTACCAATTTGTTGATTTTTGGCAACAATCTTGAATACGCTGCTACGCCAATTGGGTCTAGCAAATTGAATGATGATTGGGCTTCTCCTTCTTCATAAACACTCGTAAAATAGTTGTGAAATTCAATCAAGCTCTCTTGGTCCTTTTCTGCTACCTCATTCCTGAACGACCCGTGAGTTACAATATGTCTGTTTTGTTGCAAATGCCTTCCTTTTAGTGTAACTCTCTATGCTTCCTTTTTTGATCGCAAGTCTTTCACAATGCTAATCAAAGGGGCCGGGTAGCACCAATGCCTAGACCGATTAGGAGGACCATATTCTACTTTTTCTAGTCTTGGGCTGATGCGCCATAGGGGCCATTGATCAATAATCTTGGTAACCTGTCAATATGATCATGAGCATAGTAAAAAATCAATTAGATCGTTTGAAAGAACAAATTAGATCGTTTACCTTTTGCCATGTCAGCCCCATAATTTGAGGGCAGTTATGACACTAGATGTTCAAATGGATTGGTGGGTTCCATCATGTCAGCAAGATGACATGGCACACCAGACACTTTCTCTGAAGGAAGGGCGTAGGGGAATTATAGGTATGGTCAAGATTCGACAAGGTTCCAAAACACTGGGAGCATAGCTGATTTTTGGCATATTAACGCTGTTTCTGACTTGAAACTTATGCCCATGAATCACTCTTATCGAAGCACTTAAGCATAAAAAGATAAAAAGTACCTAGGTGTGTCACAACCTTGTCCAAAGTCAGCTCTTTGGAGGCCACTTCGATCAGCAGTTGGAGGCTGACATGCCTAACATTACACCAAGTTATGACTTTCAGTTTGAGTTTATGAGGAAGGTTCCTTGCTAATCTTCAAATTCTTGATTTTCTGAACTGAATTTTAGTTGCCTCCTAGATCTGCTTAATATAATACTGTTATACAAATTCACATTCCAACCCACATGTCTTACGCGAAAGATACATAAATACTAATTCCATAATTTATAAATATACAGATGTACGCGTTTGTCGACATTTCCAATGCATTATCGCCGTTTAAACCGACTATTTTGCTAGGTGAGAAACCAAATTCCTCCTGTTGAGAAGATATTTTGTCAATATCTTTTCCTTTTTCTTTTTATCTTGTTTCCTTATGTAAGATATGTAATTTAGGTAGACTTCTTTTTCAAGTAGGAAAGTAGAATATATAGTTATGATAAAATCCTAATCAAAGTAGAAATATTGTGTATATATATAGGGTTATATCAATTGTATTTATTCAAGGATTGAAATAATATTTTTCCCCTCACACATTTTCGGTTCTAACTTGGTATCAAAGCAAGGTTTAGGTCCGGCCATGACCACCGAGGCTAGCGGAGAAAAGAAAACTATGGATGAGAGGCAATCTCCATATTTTCTTTCGACAAGTGACAATCCAGGAATGATTCTCACCCACGTTCAATTGAAGGGCGAGAATTATGAAGAATGGGCTAGGGATTTCAAGGGATTATTGAGGGCTAAGACAAAAACAACCTTCATTGATGGAACCATTGAAAAACCCACCATGGAAAAAGAATTGAAACATTGGCAAACGGTAAACTCAATGGTAGTCTCATGGATTTTTAACACCATTGAGCCAAGCCTTCATTCCACGGTGAGTTATGTAGATGATGCGAAGACGTTATGGGACGATTTGAGGGAGAGGTTCTCGGTTGAAAACGGACCTAGGATTCAGCAATTGAAGGCGGATCTAGCAAATTGCAAGCAACAGAAAGGTGAAAGTGTGGCGGCCTATTTTGGTCGCGTGAAGAAATTATGGGACGAGTTGAATGACTTTGATGCACTCCTGACTTGTTCATGTGCGAGGTGCAGGTGTAACATTAGCACGAAGCTAGTCCAACGACGTGAAGACGAGAGGGTTCATCAATTCATTATGGGGCTTGATGCACCGAAGTTTGAGAACGTGAATTCCTCCATACTGAACACAGAACCTTTGCCTAATGTAAATAAGGCATATTCCATGGTTGCACGAGAAGAAAGAGTCCGGGCGACTGCATGAAAGATTATCCAGCTGCCCGAGCTTTGTTGTTCGGGCCGGTTGACTGGGATCAAGTGTGCGCACAACTGATCGTACAAGTGGTTCAAAGATAGAGAGAAAGGAGGCGAGCATTGCAGTTTGTTCTCACTGCAAGAAAAATGGACATGATGTAGATACATGCTACAGGCTGGTGGGGTATCCAGATTGGTGGGGACAACAACGCTTAAGGAACATGAAGGGACAAGGCGGAAATACTTCGGCTACGGGAAGATTCAATCCACGAGTCAACACGGTGCATACTAGCGGTGAGGGGGCTGGTAGGATGACAGATGATGATCGGCCGGCTTGCTGGGGTTCACGCCTGAACAATGGACTCACTTCAAGGAGTATGTGCAGACAATTGATCGCACAACTGACCGCACAACTGGGAGAATGAATGGTAAGACAAATAATGAACCTTGGCTAATCGATAGTGGAGCTAATCGACACATAACAGGTAATATTTGCTCTGTTGGAGAACGTACGACAGATTGAGGCTAACCACATAGGATTTCCCAATGGAAGAGATCGCCATAAAAGTAGACGTTGCCATCGAATCACGTCTGCGTTTGAGAAACGTTTTATATGCTCACATATTCAACTGCAATCTTTTATATGTCTCTCAATTATTGAATGATTCCAATCATATAGTGCATTTTTCTGACAAATTGTGTGTTGTACAGGACCAAGCCACGAAAATTTTGATTGGAACGAGTGAACAAGACGGGGGATTGTACTACTTGAGGGGATCAACAGGGACGCAAGCTTGCAACATTAGAGAATCTGGAAGCTATCAGTTGTGGCATCAGCGACTTGGACATCCATCAAGTAAAGTGGTTGGTTTATTACCTTTTATTAATCATAGTAGTATTGATAAAGACGTTTGTGGGATTTGTTGTCAAGCCAAACAGAGTAGGGATAAGTTTTCGCTTAGTTACAATAATTCTATTGAAATTTTCGATTTAATTCATTGTGATATTTGGGGTAATTACCGAAAGCCTGCAATGTGTGGAGCTGTTTATTTTTTGACCATTGTGGACGACTGCTCTCGTGTCGTGTGGGTTTACTTGGTTAAATCCAAAAGTGATGTTTCTCAAATTTTGAAAAAATTTCTTGTCATAGTCGAACGGCAATTTAATAAACGTGTCAAAAAAATTAGGAGTGACAACGGGACGGAATTTACTTGTTTAGAAAAATATTTTATTGAAAATGGCATTGAGCACCACACCACTTGCATTCGTACGTCCCAACAAAATGGAAGGGTGGAAAGGAAGCATAGACATATTTTGAATGTGTCTCGTGCTTTAGTGTTTCAAGCAAAATTACCGGTGAAATTTTGGGGGGAGTGTGTATTAGCGGCAGGTCACCTTATTAATCGTACCCCTTCGAAATTATTGAATGGCAAAAACCCCCTATGAAATTATTTTTGAAAAATCCCCTTCTTACAAACACATTAAGGTTTTTGGTTCCCAGTGTTATGTTCATTATTCTCGAAGAGATAATGATAAATTTGCTAGTCGAAGCAGGCGATGTGTTTTTTTGGGGTATCCGTTTGGGAAGAAAGGTTGGTTAGTGTATGATCTTGATGAGCATAAAATGCTCATTTCTCGCGATGTTGTCTTTGTGGAAAAGGAGTTTCCCTTTGCTAGTGATTGGACTGATCCAGAAAAAGCCTATACAGATTCGGACATTTTCCTTTGTCCGTCTATAGATGAAGTTGCCTATGAAGAAGACAATGTTCATGTAGGCAATCAGCTGCCTGAACAGTTGTCTGACCAGTTGTTTAAACAACCTGATGCACTACTTGATTGGTGATCGAATGCTTGTTTGAACAACCCGGCCACAAGTTCTTGCACAACGATTCTGATTCTCGATCAAAGGCCCGAACACACTTCGATTCATTACGGGAGGCCGAACAATCTGCGGCAGACTTTGGGTCGTGGTCGAGAGCTAAGCTTCCTCTTCAAAGTATCCATCAATCGACATGAGTTAGCAAAGCCCACATCGCACGAGTCCCCTCCCCGTCTAGTTCGCCTGTCCAAAAGAAATCTTCAGGTACTTGCTATCCTTTATCACACTTTGTTAGTTGCACTAACTTTTCTATGACACATCGTTGTTTCTTCGCTGCTGTTGACTCAGGATATGAACCAAAGCATTTCGGGAAAGCGGTTAAATATCCTCATTGGTGTGAGGGCATGAAGAAATAACTTGCTGCTCTTGATCAGAATGGTACGTGGGAATTAGTTGATGCTCCCATTGACAAAAAGGTGATTGGCAACAAATGGGTTTATAAGATAACGTATAATGCAGATGGATCCGCCGAACGCCACAAAGCTCGCTTGGTCATATTAGGGAACCGCCAAGTTGAAGGTGTGGATTTCAAAGAAACTTTTGCTCCAACAATCAAGATGGTCACCGTCCGAGTTTTTCTCTCCATTGCCGCGGTTCGTGGGTGGGAACTTCATCAAATGGATGTTCACAACGCATTCCTTCACGGCGATCTTAGTGAAGATGTCTATATGAAGGTGCCTTTAGGCCATCATGCTCTGCTTCCAGAAAGGTATGCAAGCTCAAGAAGTCACTATATGGCTTACGTCAAGCTCCTCGTTGTTGGTTTGAAAAGTTGTCCACTGCCTTGACAAAATATGGCTTCCGTCAGTCATATTTCGATTATTCTCACTTCCCTTACACCACTTCCACTGCTGAGCTACACGTTCTTGTGTACATGGATGATTTGGTCATTGGTGGTAATGATCCTGAGGTAATTCAACGCTTCAAAGCATATCTCAGTAAATGCTTTCACATGAAAGACTTGGGACGTCTTAAGTATTTTTTGGGCCTTGAAGTGGCCACACATCCAGACGACATCTTTCTTTCTCAAGGAAAGTATGCCTTTGATATTTCTTACCGAGGCAGGGCTACTTGGCGCATGGCCGACCCCTTACACCCATTGAACAAAATCACCGTTTGGCCTTGACTGAAGACGATGATTTGCGTGATCCTGAGCCTTATCGGCGTCTTGTGGGGCGGCTTATTTATCTCACCATTACACGCCCGGAATTATCATATAGTGTGCATATTCTTGCACAATTTATGACCAAGCCCAAGATTGCTCATTGGACTGCTGCGTTACGTGTTGTTCGTTATTTGAAAGCACATCCTGAACAAGGAATTCTTTTGAAATCATCCTCCATTTTACAACTGCGTACCTACTGTTATTCTGATTGGGCTAGTTGTCCCATCACGCGACGTTCACTCACTGCCTATTTTATTTTTCTTGGTGATTCACATATCTCATGGAAGACGAAGAAACAAGGTACGATCTCTCGTTCTTCTACCGAGGCGTAATATCGTTACATGGCTAAGCATGTGTGAGCTCAAATGGTTACTTGGTTTTCTTTGGTCTTTTGGAATTAAACATGATTCTCCGGTGCCTCTTCTCTGTGATAGTCAATCTGCAATACATATGGCTCAAAATCCAGTTCATCGTGAACGCACGAAACATATCGAAGTTGACTGTCATCTTGTGCGTGATGCTGTTCGAACAAGTGTCCTCACAACTCGGTATATTCACACATCCGAACAAGTGGTTGATGTTCTTACTAAGGCGTTGGGTAGTCGACAGTTTCTCAATCTACTTGACAAGTAGGGCGTTTCTGACCTACACGCTCCAACTTGAGGGGGGATGTTGAGAAGATATTTTGTCAATATCTTTTCATTTTTCTTGTTATCTTACTTCCTTATGTAAGATATGTAATTTAGGTAAACTTCTTCTTCAAGTAGGAAAGTAGAATACTCCCTCCGTCCCGCTACAAACCGCACTGTTTGACTTTTTTGGTCAACAGAATTAATTTTTGACCATGATTTTATGAATATCTAGATATTTCTATGTAATTTTAAAAATTGTTATTGCTTCACCATTAGAAATACTATCAATAACAATTTTTAGAATTGCATAGAGATATCTAGATATTCATAAAATCATGGTCAAAAATTGATTCAGTTGACCAAAAAAGTCAAACAGTGCGGTTTGTAACGGGACAGAGGGAGTATATAGTTATGATAGAATCCTAGTCAAAGTAGGAATATTGTGAATATTAGAGAAGATATTTAACACACACACGAATTAGAAAGACCGGTCCTAACAGACCGGGCGAGATGGGTGTCTTATACCTCCCACTTCGTAACTAGACCCCCGAACCTAGTTTTCTCTAAATAAAACGGTTTTTCGTTAATTTTCCTTAAAAACAATGGTGGCGACTCTCCTAAAACCAAAATCGCTATGGATTTGGCACGCACATCCACGGTGGCGACTCCGTCGGCAACTCTCCTAAAACCAAACGATATCGTTGGATATTGCATGTTTCTTCAAAGGGGAGAAACAAGAGCGTTTTAATAGAATACAAGATAGTTTTGATTTCCATGGTAATATTGGGATTAAACATATTGTTCGAGAGATCTCTCATATCTCAAGTTTCAAACACATGGATGATCGGATACAGGAAATGGGATGGAACATTGTTTGCAAAAGCTCCGATAAGGTCATGCGCATGCAAGTGTGGCTCCGACGATGTTTTCCATATATTGACAAAGAACACGATGAGATGCCAGTTGAAAATGTTTTCAATTGTTGTCTCTGTTATTAGTAGCTACAAGCCACTCTTGAAAAGTTTTTTGATTATTGGTTGCAGGGAACAAATGAAGTTGAAGCCATATCTCACAGCGACTCATCTGGCGTAGAGGCCTTTTCATTTGATTCCAGGTCTTTCAAAGAAACATAAAAAAACAATTACTGGTTGCGAGATAATGGTTTTTTCTCTCCTATTTTTGAAAACTAATATCTAAAAAACATAATTATTACTCCCTCCGTCCCAGACCAAGAGTCCTACTTTCCCTTTTGGTCCGTCCCAGACCAAGAGTCCCTTTCCTTAAATGAAAAGTTTTCCATATATTTATACTCTTATCATCTCCATATATTTACAAAAAAACCATTACTATTCCTCCCACTCATTCTCTCTCCTATTAAATATTTTTAACTTTTACATTCTCTCTCTTATTCTCTACCACACATTTAACTTTTACATTCTCTCTCCTATTCCCTACCACACATTTAACTTTTACATTCTCTCTCCTAAAATTTTCTACCCACTTTAAAAAAAATTCTTAAGAAGCGTGAAATCCCCCCCGAGGACCCTTGGTCTGGGACGGAGGGAGTATATTTTTCAACTAACAACTACGACCAATATTATTTCTTTATAATTTGATTCATCACTTCTAGCTAACACACGGGGAATATTTTTCAAGGTTATTGTTAATATCCATAATCCATGGAGTGCTCGTTCAATATCCATGTCGGTTAGAATTGAGATTAGGTGGTTAGAAATTTCAAAAAAAAAAAAACTAGTTTGAGAAAACGGTTCATCATTTCAAGGTCCGTAAAAGTGAGATATCACATTTTTAGTACAAAGTGTCCAAATTATCATCATCATAAGCTTCAACAAACAAACGAAAATTTTTAATTATACGTGATCACACTTAGATAAAGTTTTTGTGGTTTGCACTAAAATTTTGGTCTGTGTTTTTAACATTTCTTCCCTACTCCAATGATCCAAGATTGAACCCCTAACATACCCAAGTTCAAATTACTTTCATTTTGAATAAGACCTTCTTGCAATGCAGACTCAAGACCCTCCATATCTCTTACCTTCAAACGTCCATCAATTAATGCTGAATAGGTGATACAATTTGGAACTAAGTCGAATTCCGAAATACATCTAAAAAACTTCTCAGCCTCCCTGGGCCTCCTATCCATCAAAGTGGTCAAGACAATTAAATCAAACAAAATTCCACGAACTACCATTTGACTCTGGATGTTAAAAGCACCCATTGTGTTCTTCAGTTTAAAAAAGGAATCAACCAACACAGAGTAAGTTACATGATTAGGATCGACACCAATCTTTTCCATTTCCTCAAAAAGTACTTTGGCTTCACCAATTTTCCCATGCTCGCAAAGCCCTTTCATGACAGAGCCATAGGTTACACATCTGGCAAAACCTCCTTTTTATCATCTCTTCATACAAAGCAAGTCCTTGCTCAATTCCTCCCTGCTTAAAATACCTACTGATGAGCGTAGTATATGTCATGACATTAGGCTTTAATTCTAATATGAGAATTGTTATTCACCCCCGCAATATTACTGAATACCCTCGCAATAACCATTGTTACAAAAATGCCATAAATTAAAATGACTATATTAACCCTTAATTATTACACCCTACAGTTAGATTTCTTTCAACATCTTCTTGACCATTATCATCCAACAATCTCCCACTCCAACTTCATACTCCACTTCCTAATATCGCTGCTCATTCTACTGCCATAACCCCTAGCCTTTCCCCTGCTACTATGACTTCACCATACCATTTCACTCAAATCCAATATTTTTTATTTTGACAAATATTCACTCAAATCCAATATACAACCAGGAAACCACCATCATGTCTGTGCACCGTCCTTTCGCATTCTCCTTTACCGCATGTTCGCCTCCTGTCCCTTCTAACGATCCATTCAAATCTGCAATTGATTTCGTAAACCCAGATATTTATTTTTTTCACTCTACCCAGATCTGGGTTTCAATAAGAAAAACTTGATCTTTGTTATTGGCGGATTTTGTAAGAACAATACCGCTATGAAACGCCTTGCTTTCCCTTTGGAAATTTCGACTATCAATTCAGCTTCGGAAACCCACTTCGAATTCGGATTTTCCATTCAAATTGAAGAAGCGCAGATTTGGGTTTTTCTAAGGTCATTGGTGTTTGATAGTAGGCTAAAATCAGTGTGATTATTTTTAAAATTTTGATCTATTAAAAAGCAAGATCAGAAGATAATTACAGTGGTCATGAAATTGGTGTTTGATTGGCGGCTATGTTGGTGGCTAAGGTGGTGGAGTGATGGTGGCGGGCTCATTTCTCATGTTGAAATGACAAGAAAGGGTAAAATAGGGATATTGGTGGTGTATTTGGTGTTGGATATTTAATTTTTTTTGGTGAACTTAATATTGCGGGGGCATTCAGTAATTGTGCGGGGCGAATAACAATTCTCTTCTAATATTCTTGAAACATTCTCTCACAACCCATCTGTAAAAGTATTATAAGTATATTAGCTAAAACACCTTCCCCCTTCATACTGTTCATCAACCCAACCGCAACATTAACTGCCCCAGTTTTGCGATAGCCATGAATCAAATTATTAAAATCAACAACATCGCATCCTATTCCCTCACTACAACCACCCTATTCAAGAAAAGCCCGTTCTACATACTCTATAAACCCACATTTCAAAAACCCTTCACTAGTAGGAGTATATTACAAGTAAAAGAGTCGGAAGGAATCCCCTTTTTGATCATTTCAGTAAACAATCCTTAACCCATTTCAACAAACCCATTTTGACATAACCCCCAAATCACAGTATTATAATGTGTCAATTTCTACATTACTAATGTCTTTGATAAAATTTAGGCCAAATTGTCATTTACAACTTTACATAAAGAATGAATAACTATGTTGCTCGTGGCAATATTAGGGTTGATCCCTCACGAAAGCATATCTGAGTAGGCTAGCCATACCTGAGAAGTCGATCCAGGGGTATTGAATTCACGAAGGAGGCGATTTCAGGAGGGGAGGTCAGTGACAAAATTGTAAATCCGCATGGCTGTGAAAGCGGAGGTGGCTCTGGAGAGGCAGTTGCAGGATAGGAATAGATGGATTAGAGTGCAGAAGAATGAAGCATAGAGCCGAGTAGGGGTGTTGATTGGTGGGGAAATGTGATGATGATGACGAGGAGGAGGAGATGAACTTGAAGCAAGGAAATGAGATGAAGCCTAAGTGTTTGATGAAATGTTGGAATGGATACATGGGTCTGGTTCCTTGTTTGCGGTGGTGCTAAGATGTTGCTGGTGGTGGGGTGGCGACGGTGACACAGTCATCATCATCGCCAGTTGTTGGAATTGTGGTTCTACATGAGGAGGGAGGTTTTTGACATTGTCATGAAAAAAAAAAAAAAAAAAAAAAAAAAAAAAAAAAAAAAAAGTTATTTGGGCCTACACAAATCACAAATTATATGAGCACAATACTACGAATGTCAAGAAAATAGGTCCAAACCTAATGGGTCTTGGCCTAGTGGTATTACGGTGGCTTTTTGAAGGAGAGGTCATCGGTTCGAGTTCCCCCTAGGAAATTTTTTGGACTTTAATTCCTACCTTGATTTCAGGGTTCTTAGGAAGCGCATCCGTGCGATTAAGGAAGCGGCATTCTTTGGGCCAGTATCCTCAGTGTGGGGAGTTCGAATCTTGGCAGGAGCAGCTGGAGCAGCCAATTGATGTTGTAAGAGTGATGCAAATGCCTCTTTGGCAGAAGCAGCTGGAGCAGTCAATTGGTGATGCAAGAGTGATGTAAATGTCTTGTAGGAGGGCTCCCTTGAGGCTCTGGAGTATAAGGGATGTTGCCACCCTGGCTGCATAGGGCACATCCCGCGATTTACCTCCGCCAATATACTGAGGGGCCGATACCTGACGATCCAGGATTAGTCCGACGAAGCTGGGAACCTGGGTAACAAAAAAAAAATAGGTCCAAATAAAGACAATTTGGCGACTTAATAAGAATATCGGCGGAAAACAAGGTCCAGCGGAAAGTCCATCAGAACCCATCACTAAATGAAAATGACATAATCTCAAGGCAAGATCTCGCATAAAGATGTTCATGTCAGCGACAACAACAAAGGTTGTTGCCCAGTCATGGTTGTCGCCTAGAAGCGACATTTGGATCAGCAGTTATATTTCAGAAGCAGTCAATGACGTTATTTTGGGCCCACAAAATTTGTTATAATGATGAACTGCCTGTCAGAAAAAGGGTGGCGTCTCCACTAACTTTGAGTGCTCATGCACGCCCAATGAAAGGACGACACATGACCAAGAGCATGTGACCTGCACATGACATGAGGGAGTATATAAACAACACCAGAAAATAAATTAAGTAAGTCCCAAGTACATTTTGCAGTTTTTCTCTAAGGTTTTCATTGTACTTTGTCTTCCTCAATAGATCTTGTACCTATCCTCATGCCGAAGGAACTTTGCCGGAGACGCCCTCGACCTAGTTCACGTGTGTTTTGTGCGCAGGAGACCATGGAGAAGAAGACTGAGTATTCGCAGCTGGGCTACTCATTTTGGGCCTGTACAACCATTTCGTGTGGCAGCATCAGTTTTAATTGCCTTATTGGCGGGGCGGCCTTTAAGGTCCGGTCGATGCAGTGGGAGAAAATCTCATTCAATCTTTTCATGCAAGAAATTTGGTTGACAATTTATAATTTACCCAAATGTCTTGATTTATCAAGTTTTTATTTTTAACGGGCTTTAAATTTTTTTCAAAAGTGGATTTGTGAATATCAATATAGGTCAGTGTTCAAGTTATACTTGAAAAAAGATGTTTGTTCATTCCTTGTTAATTTAAAATGAGAATATAAAATTTGTCGAGAAACCAATTTGATGGCCGATAGTTTTGTAGGGGAAATATAGGGTCTTGATTTTGATACTGAGGCTGGATATGTGATTGAATCGTGTATAATCCACTTTCCGAATAAAGTATTTCGACCCTTAATGCCTGGGTTACACAAAATCTTTATTGGGATAAGACAATCACGCAATTTGTTTTCTAGGCAAAGAGAACAAATCAAAAACTTGAGAATTGTTTTGCTTTCGTTATTGTTGTATCACTCTTGTATGTTATATATGTTACAAATGAGATCAAACATCTGTATTTAAACATATGGAGAGGTATCAGTAAAAGGGTACGTTCAAAAGACATGACTTTAGCCAAGCAATGTGTCTTTTCACTTTGAAAAGGCACCTGTTCAAGAACTGCTCGGCCGAGTCAAGGGACTCGCTCGGCCGAGCACATATGTCTAGTGAAATTCTGCTAAGCTGCACGGCCGTGTCTTACGAACTGCACGGCCGTGTTGTTCATACTGCTCGGCCGAGCAAGGCACATGCCTCGGCCGAGCAAGACTCTCCAGAAACTTGGCCAACTCGATATGCTTCGCTCGGCCGAGTCAAGGACTCTGCTCGGCCGAGCACATCAGCAAAATGTGCTACCCTTTAACTTTTACTTCTTTATCGAGGTTGACTTCGTTTTAGCTCAAACGAGTGTGTACTCCACACTTTCCCTTACTCGTATCCGAGTCTAATACGAATCACATTGATCTCTTAGTAAATCACCATTACAATAAAATAAGTTGATGATACTAAAATCACCAACAAATCCCCTCCATTTTAGTGTAATCCTTTGATTTACTAAACTTTATAAATAACGAAACAAACGAATGCATAAATGAAAATGTCTTGCGATTGAATTTTCATCTTAGTATAATACACATTTCAAATACTCGAGAATCGGGGTGTCTTAACGATTGAATCCGTCAACTCATATGAATACCTGAAGATACTATACACATAAGTTCAGTACAATTCTCTTTGTTTAACCTTGACACTATTACAAGCCATGTGTCCATATCCAATAGTGAACATATAGGAAGCCAAGTCCTAGCTTCTTGAAGCGGCAAAACTTCATGTCCACATAGGTAGTTCCTTTTAATCTTGCACCTGCATTTGCAATTTTTCAAAGGAACTATTAAGAAGATATTCTTCAACCTAATCATTACTTGCGTGTGTCTCGAACACATACCTTGGGAAAGATAATAACATGTGTTCCAATCTCCAACTCGCGAGCTTTCCACATTGAATTCAAGCTTCTAACGTTGTATTAGACAGTGGAATTGGGTATTCACAATTAGAGGATTAAATGGACTTTAATCCCATTCCCATTGCAGACTTATTTACCAAGTCTCCGGCTAACCCCTTCGTCAAGTGGTCGCCCAAATTTTGTTGCGACCGAACAAACTCAACTCGATATCACACCATTCATGATTAACTCCCGAATCATACTATGTCCGACACCCAAGTGTCTAGACTTGCCATTATAAATCTGACTATAGGCCCTAGCCAATGTGGCAAAGACTATCACAATGGATAGCCATTGGTGATATCGGTTTTGGCCATAATGAAATCTCATATATCAAGTTCAAGCCACTCCGCTTCTTTTTCCAAAGCCAGCTCAATGCTACAAACTCGCATTCCATTATAGAATGTGTAATACATGTCTGCTTTTTGGAAGCCCAAGAAATGGCACCTCCTCCAAGCAAGAACACCCAACTACTAGTAGAAGATGAATCTTCTTGGTTGATCCAACTAGCATCTGTGTAATCTTCTAATATAGAAGGATGTCCACTATAACACAAACCATAGTCCATAAGTACCTTTTAAGTACTTCGAACACCCTTGTTATAGCATGCCAATGTCGTCTACTAGGATTACTAGTAAACCCGCTCAATCGTCCAACCGCATAAGCAATATCGTGTCGAGCGCCCGTCATAGCATACATCAAACTGCCTATGGCTTTTGAGTATTCGAGCTGTGACACAGGTTTACCCGTGTTTGATACAAGTTTCTCAGTAGGATCCATGGGAGTACTAACTTTAGAACAATTATCACAATTAAACCTCTTGAGAATTTTCTCAATATAATGAGATTGTGAAATTGCAATTCCCTTATTCATCCGTTTAATCTTTATACCAAGAATTACGTCGGCTTCTCCCATGTCCTTCATAGAAAACTTTGATGACAAAAACTTCTTAGTTTCATCAACTACATTTTGGTCTGTGCCAAAAATCAACATGTCATCAACATATAGGCAGATAATTACACCTTTACCGGATTCATCAAATCTGCTATATACACATTTGTCGGACTGATTTAATACAAAACCATTCGACAAAACAACCTCATCAAACTTTTGATGCCACTGTTTAGGTGCTTGCTTCAGCCCATACAATGACTTAATTAACTTACATACCTTATGCTCATCACCTGGCATAACAAATCCTTCTGGTTGTTTCATATACACTTCTTCTTCCAAATCACCATTTAAAAATGCTGTTTTGACATCCATTTGATGGATCAATAGATTATGAATAGCTGCCAAAGCTATCAGTAATCTAATAGTAGTGATACGAGCAACCGGTGCATAGGTATCGAAGTAATCGATCCCTTCCTTTTGTCTAAAGCCTTGGATTACCAATCGAGCTTTAAACTTGTCAATAGTTCCATCGACTTTCATCTTCTTTTTGAAGATCCATTTGCACCCTAAAGGTTTACAGCCTAGTGGTAAATCAGACAAGACCCATGTATTATTTTCCATAATAGAACCAATCTCATCATCGATTGCTTCTTTTCAAAAATCAGCATCTCGAGATTTTATTGCTTCATCATAGGTTCTTGGATCCTCCTCTATACTATAACAGTAAGAGTATTGAGATTCAATTTGATCTCTTGATCCCATAACTAAATATAGTTGAAAATCAGTACCATATGATTTAGCTTTCCTTACTCTTTTACTTTTACGAGGTTCGGGTATCTCATTTGGTATCTCAACTGAATGATCATCCATTTGAGATTCAGCCGACATTGGTATAATATCCTTTGGTCTAGGTATTGAAGAGAAACGATTCTCATCAAAGATTGCATCTCTCGATTCTATAATTGTGTTAATAGAAATGAATTCATTAGGTTCTATAACATAAAACCTATATGCCTTGGAATGCTCAGCATATCCAACAAAGATGCAATCAATACCTTTTTCTCCCAACTTTTTCCTTTTAGGGTCCGGAAGTCTAACCACGGCCCTACATCCCCAAACTCGCAAAAATGTCAAGTTTGGTCTTTTCTTATACCAAAGCTCATATGGGGTAATCTTGTTCCTTTTATTAGGAACTCTATTCAATAGATGACAAGTCGTTAACATGGCTTCTCCCCAAAACCCGTCACTCAAACCTGAGTAAGACAACATGGTGTTAACCATTTCTTCAAGAGTTCTATTCTTCCTTTCAACCACACCATTTTGTTGTGGTACATAAGGAGCCGTAGTCTCATGAATTATCCCTACGGATTGGAAATATTTAGGATCATAATATTCACCACCTCTATCCGTACGTAAGGTTTTAATCAAGCCATTTAGTTGAAGTTCAACTTCGGTTTTATAAATCTTAAATTTATCTAGGGCTTCATCTTTTGCATGCAGCAAATAAATATAGCAAAACCTAGAAGCATCATCTATAAAAGTGACAATATACTTTTTATTGCCTAAAGATGGAGTTGCATGAAAATCACATAAATCACTATGAATCAATTCAAGTTTTACAGAATTTCTTGTAATACTTTTAAAAGGTTTTCTAGTGATTTTTGTCAACATGCAAGTATTACACTTTTCCGTATTATTATCTATAACAGGAATCAAACCATCTTTGTACATTTTAAGCATTATTTTATAGTGCACATGTCCTAACCGAGCATGCCATAATGAGGAATTGATAACAACAGAGGAAGTCATATAAACAGAACTAGAGTTAACAGGAATTTTATTTAAATTCAACATGAACATTCCATTATTATAATAACCAAATCCTACAAATACACCCGACTTCGATAAGATATACTTATCGGATTCATAAACTTGTTTATATCCACACTTGTTCAAGACAGGACCAGAAATTAAATTCTTACGAAGTTTAGGTACATATAAAACATTAAACAAAGAAATAGTTTTTCCCGAACTGAATTCCAACACCACGCTTCCTCTTCCTTGAATAGGAGCGGAATGGTCATCACCCATGTAAAGGACAGATCCGTCTTCCATTGGTTCATATGTCTTAAACCAACAACGATCCTTACAAACATGAGTTGTGGCACCGGAATCAATCCACCACGCAATAGCATCATCCTTGGTTTTGAGAATGGTCCTTAGACCCCTTTCCCGAACCACTTGTGCTTGCGCCTTTCTTGTTGTTTCCAACACGACAATCCTTCTTAAAGTGACCAGATTTGCCACACTTCCAACATGCCAATTTAGGCTTCTTGTTGGGACCAGAATCATTGTCTTTGAAACTACGTTTCTTTCCTTTGTTTTTATTGTTTCCACCCTCATCAATCATATTGACCGAGGGTCCAGCAACTTCTTTTCCTTTGCCTTTTGTCATCCTCTTGCGCCCTAAGAGATTCCTCTATGCGCAAGTGACTACCAAGTTGAACCAAAGACAGATCGTCTTTACCATGTTTCAAAGTGTGTTTGAAATCCTTCCAGGAGGGAGGCAACTTATCAATCACACTTAAAACCGATATTGACTCATCCATCTTCAACCCATGTTGTGTATATTGTCCAAGGATTCTAAGGAGTTCATTGAACTGTTCCATGACAGGTCTTGAATCGACCATCTTGTAATTATTAAAATTACTCCCAAGGAACTTCTTACTAGAAGCATCCTCTGCCATGTACTTGGATTCAAGAGAATCCCATAACTCTTTAGCAGATTCCTCATTTTGATTGATGTCAAAGAGAGAATCAAACATACCGTTTAAAATGTGTCCTCTGCAGATGTAGTCATCGTTCTCCCACTTTGATCTACGTCTGATTGCTTCCAAGTTGTCATCTTCAAGCAATTCCGGAATAGGGGTAGATAGAACATACACCACTTTTAACGTTGTTAAAAGGAAGTGCATCTTCTTCTGCCAACGCCTGAAGTCTTGTCCTTCAAATTTGTCTAGCTTTTCAAACTTTGTCGTCATCTCCTTCAAAGTACTTCCACCAGCCACGAGTATCACCAAATACTTTATTCGTTTGTAGGGGAAATATAGGGTCTTGATCTTGATACTGAGGCCGGATATGTGATTGAATCGTGTATAATCCACTTTCCGAATAAAGTATTTCGACCCTTAATGCCTGGGTTACACAAAATCTCTATTGGGATAAGACAATCACGCAATTTGTTTTCTAGGCAAAGAGAACAAATCTAAAACTTGAGAATTGTTTTGCTTTCGTTATTGTTGTATCACTCTTGTATGTTATATATGTTACAAATGAGATCAAACATCTGTATTTAAACAGATGGAGAGGTATCAGTAAAAGGGTACATTCAAAATACATGACTTTAGCCAAGCAATGTGTCTTTTCACTTTGAAAAGGCACCTGTTCAAAAACTGCTCGGCCGAGTCAAGGGACTCACTCGGTCGATCACATATGTCTAGTGAAATTCTGCCAAGCTGCACGGCCGTGTCTTATGAACTGCACGGCCGTGTTGTTCATACTGCTCGGCCGAGCAAGGCACATGCCTCGGCCGAGCAAGACTCTCCAGAAACTTGGCCAATCTGATATGCTCTGCTCGGCCGAGTCAAGGACTCTGCTCGGCCGAGCACATCAGCAAAATGTGCTACCCTTTAACTTTTACTTCTTTATCGAGGTTGACTTCGTTTTAGCTCAAACGAGTGTGTATTTCACACTTTCTCTTACTCGTATCCGAGTCTAATACGAATCACATTGATCTCTTAGTAAATCACCATTACAATAAAATAAGTTGGTGATACTAAAATCACCAACAAGTTTGTCATGCGATACAAGATTATTTAGCAGCTTTTCTATTTGGGTTACTGCTTTATTCTTTTTTCTCGTCACTCTATATTTGAGCTATTAATTAAAAATTAGTTTTGATGCTGCAGGAATTGTGCTTATCAATAATCCTCCACGTGGCAAGATTAATCACCTTGCTCCTTGACCTGAAATCAGAACCCACGACTAGCCGGATGTGTCTCCGGCGAAGACGCTCGGGCGTGAGAGTAAGATAACGGTATATTATAGCTCAAAATGTATTGAATAATGAACTCAGAATACAAAATGGCAGTTACCTTTCACCGTTTGGTAGTGATGAAGTATTTATAGGAAAATGTGATGTATTTTTGGGGAGGCGGCATGTCCTCCGAGATTATAGCGGCAGTTACTTGGTCGTGGGCACGTGTCTATAACGGTCCCTAATTTGTAGGGATATAGTTGTGAGCATTGATTAACCAAATAAGCCGGCAAGTATCAGGTCGTCATTTGCTGATTTAGGTCGAGGTCGCCACTCATGGAATGGTCGACCTGACTGTCGGGTAGAGCATGATTCGTACCCGAATTGTAGTATGGATCATGAGGTCGGACTAAGTTAGGTCGGGACCTGGTAGGTCGGATCATGGACTTAGTCGACTGATGTTTGAGATGGGCCTTGGGCCTTGTTCTGATTGGATCAGTCTCATTGAGAATGTGGGTGCCAATGCTATCTGTGAGTGGGCTTTACTTGTTTAGCCCAACTTGACACTTTTGGTATGTTCAGTGGCCCCCAACTTTCGAGTGGACTTTGTCGACTTGGAAGTTAAGGAAATCTTTGACGGGAATTGCTTTACTCGCAGGTCGCTACTCATTCTGAGGTATAGTCGACCTTTGATGACGTGGCACCATCCTGGTCGTTGGCGATGAACGGTAGGAGATGAAGGAGCGCCGATTTTGGTAATGATTGCAGTTCTGACGCTTGGAACTCCTTCTCGTAAACCGCTTCGCTTTTAATTTTGGAAAATTAATTTCTATTTTCTTTTCCCCTTCCAAATTTAGGAAAATAGAAATACTCGCCTTCTTCCCAAATTCGAATTCTTACCGTTTCCAAACTCTCCCTCTCCGGCGATAATCACGGAATTGCAAGAAGATTTAAAACTCCGCTCTCTGGCCAAGAACGAACTCCCTTTCGCAATCAATTAAGGTATTTCCCTTGTATGTTTGCTTTAGGGTTTTGATTTCGCCAGTGTTTAATTCCGCCACGGCTAGGACCTTTAGTAGTGAACCAGGAGCTTGGTACGGGTATTGCACCGTTAACCGTAGAGTATGCAAGCACATAAACGGGGGTGGAGAGAGATGTCATTAAGCGAGTGTGCCTCTATCTTGACCAAAGGTGGGAGTTGAACTTTAGTGAAATAGGGTTGCCGGTTGCGGTGGAGAAATTGAAAATGTGGTGATTGACGACTCAAATGTTGTCGCTTTTCATCTATTTCATGAATTGCTTGATCATATCACTTTGTTTTATGTTAGGGATGTCCACAAACCTTCTTTCCTTAGGAACAGAATAGGTTTTTCAGGGGAGTTTAGGTCGCCCTTAGGTAGGTCGACTGAATGTGATCATAGGACTGACTCCCTTGTTTCTCCTTCTTCTTGTACAGATATGACAACTCAAGAAGGAAATGCTGCTTCGACCTCTTCTGGCCCCCGAATTTTGGATGCGTTTGGCTCCTCTGTTGTACCGGGGAAGAACGAGAGAGGATATATACCCAGTAGGCCTCTTCGAGGAAAGAAAAATATGGAGTCCCGATACAACATGGTTTATGATTTCTGTGGAGTAAGTAGAGTGGATTATAGGATAACCATCCTTAGTAAGGCGGACTTTATGGCCAAGTTCCGTACCAGCTTCACTACTGATGCCACTAGTGTGAATGTGGTGCCCAAATTTTTTGTTGGATTCACGCGAGTTTGAAGACATCCGAGTTTAATTTGAAAAACGGAGTCGCCACGCCATTTTGATTACCTCAAAACTTTGAAAAAAAGGTTTTTACTTGGGTTCGGAGGTTAAGTTACCCCTTGGGAAGAACGTTTGGCGTTCACCCAAAGTGCCTTGCCGGAGCAAGTCTCCCAAGATTTCAGTAATCGTGCTTGCTTGCGTGCTTTCTTGTGTGCATGTGTTTAAAAATAAGGAGGGAATGTCCCAAGTCGTCTTCCGGACGTACAAACCATTTGTTGGTTGTCGCTCGGGATTCCTTGGAATTTTATGTATTTGGGATTATGATCCCGTCCTCATCTTATGACTTGTGATCATCGCATTTTAAACCTCGGGACCCTCGGGACTTGCGTGATCGAGAGAATGACTCTCTTTTGGTCAAAAGATGAGGTTCTTTAGAAAAGGAGGGTCCTTAGCCCATCAATCCTACACTTTAAGATGGTCGAGCTTGTATAGATGCTTCATACTCATCTTAAGTGATAATCGGAGATATAGGGTTCGAAGGTTGTCCCTTTTCTAAAGAAATCGTGAACCTTTAATGGAAGGAACGATGTAAAGATAGGATCTTTTACACCGGTCCGTTCCAAGGTTGGGGAATAGGGGAAATGCATGATGAAAAATGACTCTTTAATGAAAAGATGACATTTTTGGTTTTAGCAAATGATGCTTTTTGATTGAAAGAAATGATCTTTATGCAAGTGATGCGTAAAGATAGGATTTTTATGCAAATGATGCATTGGAAAAGGTTTTTGAATGCAAAGGATGCATTTTTATTGAAAAGATTGGATTTTTATGTGCAAATGATGCATAAAAATGACATTTTTATTTAAAATGGGGGTTTTAGGTGCAAAGGATGCACCTCTATGAAAAAGACTACATTTTTATGACAAATGATGTCTTAATGCATGCAAAAGGGAAAGGGGTGATAAAGATGTGATCTTTATGAATAAATGCCAAGTCCCAAGCAAGATATATGAATGCAATGAGCAAGTATATCAATTAAAAGCAAGGTTAGGGCGTGCGAGGTTACCAATTGCTTCCTTTGCTTCTTTGGTCGGAGCTAGGAGGAGAGGTTGGTCTTGGGTCTTCAAGGAGGAGGGAGATGACTTTCTTTAGCTTCTTCTTCACCTTCTTGAGCCTTCACCAATATTCTTCACGTCTTGGGAGTGACTGATTGTGAGTGTATTGCTATGGATTGTGTGTGTTGTCTTGTAGAGGAGGGCTCTATTTATAGGCAGTCTGGATAAGGCTAATGAAGCCGTGCGGCCAGGAGCAGCGAGCTAATGCAGCCGTGCGGCATTATCCATTGTGACTCAGCATTTCTAGAACCATGCAAGGTGGCAAATTCTAGAACCCTCTTCCTAATTAAGAAAAACGTGTTTTATTAATTAGGAAGGCTCCCTTCAGCCCTTAATTTGATTTGGGACTGTTCCAGAACATTTCCGAAACACTAGGAAGGTCCGGGGAATTACCGGGAAACTTACCGAAATTGCCGGGAAATTTAACCGGAAGGCATGAGCCAGATTTGGGTACTTACAGAAGCCCCTCGGCAACGTCACTTGCAAGGCGAGTGGGGTTGTCGATAGAAAAGGATCCGATCTGGCGAATGCCGAGACGGATTGGGTGACCAAGGTGGTCGAGTGGCTGAACCTCTGGAAGGCTACCTACGTATCCCGGAGGAATCAAGCCAGGCCGTAGTTTGGAATTAGGATCCGCTGGGGGAGGAAGAAGAGAAACTGGTCTCTTGCTGGGGAAATAGAAGAGAAAATGACCTAGGAGGTCAAGCAATTGATCCTACTGGGGATATGCTAGGAGTGACCAAGGTGGTCGGATATCTGAACCTCTATGAGGGGCTGCTTTATCACTGAGGAGTGACAAAGAAACAGGGTGACCAAAGTGGTCGAATGGCTGGACCTTTTATAAAAGGCTACCTACGTATCCCGGAGGAATCAAGCCTTGATCGTAGTTCGAGCATCACTAGATAGTTAGGAACGATGTCTAGGATTCTTGAGATTTTGACAATTAATGGAGTCTGTCACCTGATTGACAATTAATGGAGGATGTCACCTGATTGAAACTAGAGCTTACGTCACTATCGAGAAGATAGAGGTAGCTAAAGTTTGGTGAACTTGAGCATACGTCTCAATCTCTTTCGAATCAGAGATATGGGTTGCCAATGACTTGAGCATACGTCTCAATCTCTTTCGAATCAGAGATATGGGTTGCCAATGACTTGAGCATACGTCTCAATCTCTTTCGAATCGGAGATATGAGTTGCCAAAGTTTGAATGACTTAAGCATACGTCACTATTCGGGATAGAGGTAGCTTAAGTTGAGAGAAACTTGAGCGTACGTCACTATTCGGGATAGAGGTAGCTTAAGTTGAGAGAAACTTAAGCGTACGTCACTATTCGGGATAGAGGTAGCTTAAGTTGAGAGAAACTTAAGCGTACGTCACTATTCGGGATAGAGGTAGCTTAAGTTGAGAGAAACTTGAGCGTACGTCACTATTCGGGATAGAGGTAGCTTAAGTTGAGAGAAACTTGAGCGTACGTCACTATTCGGGATAGAGGTAGCTTAAGTTGAGAGAAACTTGAGCGTACGTCACTATTCGGGATAGAGGTAGCTTAAGTTGAGAGAAACTTAAGCGTACGTCACTATTCGGGATAGAGGTAGGCTCAGTTTAGAGTTTTGACAATTCGGAGGTTGTCACCTAGCGTTATCCCGTTATAACGGAATTAACGGAGGCGGCGGGAATAGAGCTTGATTGCTAAAGAGATAAGGGATATTTTCGAAAAAGATGTTATCTTGGTTAAAAGATAACGGAAATTGCATGCCCAAGTGGAAGGTCCGGGCGGGATTGTAATTTACGCTCAGAGCGAATGAAGCCGCCCGGCAGGAGATGGAGAAAAAGGAGCCGTACGGCTAGAGACCTGTTTTCAGATTATTTAAAACGAGTTTGAACGGGCATTGGGCATTATTGCCGCCCAAGAACTGCCGAGGAAGAGAGAGAGAAAGGAGAGAATTTCTTCAAAATTCTTCAATTCCCTTTGCTTCTATCGATTGGAATGGATCCGGAGGGCAATCCCATACCGAGGCAAGCAAGAAGGAACATCTCCGCGGCTGCGAGAAGGAGGAGAAAGGAGCTCGTTCGGACGGAGAGGAAGTATGACTTCCTTACGCCTCCATCGGAGCTCTATCCGGGGAGAAGGGAGCATAAATCAACGAACCCGCGATCGGTTGGGGTAAGCATTCTCATTTTGCTCAAATCCGATGATTTTGCTTGATTTTTGAATGATTTAGGGCTTGACCCAAATTTTAGGAATTTTCTAGGATTTTTTTTCTAGGATTTTTGAATGATTTTGAGATGCATGAACAACTTATGAGGCTAAGAATATGCAATGTGCAATTTATTTGATGAAAATTATGAGAATGACTCACTTTTTTCTCGCAAATGAAGTAAGAATGAGAATTGTCTAAATATGAGACGGAGTTCTTGCCTTGTGCTAGAACTAGGTCAAAATTCTGACTTTCAATGAGAAAACATGATTTTGGAAGATGAAAAGGATTCATGCATGCCATTTTATTTGAAAAATAATGCTTATGTGCAAAGAATCGTGAAAATTATGATTTTGTGCCTTAGGAAAGCAACGTGCTTAAAATGACGTGTTTCAAATGATGAAAGTCACGTTTTTTTTTTTTTTTTTTTTTTTTTTTTTTTTTTGATGCAAAAGATGCTAAAAAGACTTGTATGAATGCTTTTCTTTTGGAAACATGTGCACTTTCGTGAATATATGCATGCTTTTGAAAATGATGAAGGATTGACACACTTCTTTTTGTTGTGCTTGTCTACAGGAGAACAAGTCTAGAGGACCATCTGAGATAGCGGTCAGGCTTTGGCGAGAGGATGCCGGATTTTGAGAAGAATGGGGTGAACCCCAAGAATTTGGTGAGGGCTACCGTGCGGACGCGTTTGTGGAGGCCATCGGCACGGGAATTCACATCACCTCAAAGAGCAAGGGCTTGGTTCGGGCTCTTTCGAGTTTTGGTGGGACTCTACTCATAGCTTCCACAGTGGGGAGAGGCGACGGTGACTCTGCCGATTTCACGGCTATTGCGGCTGCGGTTCACGGGAGGCCCGTGACTTGGAGAGACCACATTACGGTGAGGAGTTCCGGGCTTTGGTTGGATTTGAGCTGATTCCCGAGGGATTGGGGATGGAGACGCGGAACGTCGAGGTGGCGATTCGAGACTTGCATGCGAGAACTTTGCTTTGCTAATGATGTGGCCTTGCCTTGGCTAGAGCATTCATATGGTTGATGCTATCGGTCACTATCTTTGCTAATTACGGGACGCTGGCCATGACTTGCCTCCTCGACTCTTTGGAGGATGTGGATGGGATAGGGACGGTCTCTTGGGGAGAGGCCGGATTGGCGGAGTTGTACTTCTCGTTGGACATGTACAGTCGAAACAAAGCTGCTTCCATGGACTGCTTTTCCTTTGCCCTTGAGGTAGCCTCCTTTCTTTTCTCTTTTCTCTTTTCTGTCTTGAGACTTTTATGAGAGAGAGAATGACCTTTTGATGCTTTGAATATGCAGGCTGGTTTTGCGAGGTGATCGGGTTCTTTCCTTGGAACCGGCGAGTGATATCACCATTTTCCACTGCGATGGTTATTTGGAGGGAGATGTGAGGGATAGGTTCACGGGGAAGACCCGGATCACTTTCGACTACAAGATGGTGAAGCTTGTGCTCAACAAGGATGGACCGGATGGAGTGGACTTCTACCCACAGGGCGGGTATCAGGAGATTTCTTTGGGAGATGCTATTGAGGTGACAAGGCGAGAGGAGGTGGCTCAGGGGCGACTTGCGACATCATATACGGGGACCGTTTCTCGAGCGGCATGGTCATGTCCCTCCATTGGACGCCATTACTCCACACGATCCTCCGGCACGGATGCTGCAGCCCGGGGGCGCGGGCGGATGAGATTGAGAGGTACCGGGAGGTATAGGCTGCGGAGGAGTATTTTGACATGGGTACCCCTACGCTGTGTTTGTGGAGCGGCGCTGAGGATGCCACGAAGGCGACGAAGGCGGCGGTCACTCGGGGATATGGGGAGGATGAGCCTGCGGACCCGCCTATCCCTCTGCACACCTCTCATACGTCGTACACGGAGTACCGAGGAGGATGAGGATTCTGTCCACGACACGAGGAGCCCCGGTATACCACGCCACTGATAGCACTTTGTGAGTATACTCTTAGGGTCTTATTCCCTTTTTAGCTTTGATTTTACGCTTTTTGCAATTTTACGAGATTTTACGAGATTTTACGAGATTTTCTTTTCTTTTCTCGGGTTCCGGCTCACACATATGACGGGTTGGTCGGGCGGAACGGGGCTGGAAAGACGTGTGCCGATCCTTAGTCAAGAAGGCGCTGCGCTACTAAAGCGTCAACAAGCGTGCGGGAGCACGTGCGCAAAGGAGGCATGTCGGGGCGCGGCATCCTCTTCCTCGGCCGGAGTACTCATCCGGTGCCGAGGCCTCGGGGCGAGGTCCTAATGCTGATATCTTGGAGCAGTGGCGGAGTACGAGCACGACAACATCCCTCTTTCCGATGCGAGCGACCGGGAGGACGTGATGAGAGAGCCTAGCGTCTATGGTGGCGGCGATGAGGAGGAAGAAGAATCCGAGGCCTAGGGGGTCTCTAGAGTAGATTTGGAACAAGACAAACAATGAACAATTTTTATGCACAACTTGTTTATTTTTTGCTTTATTTTGACGCCGGTGGGGCGAAGACATTGAATTTATGTTTTATTTGCTTTTCTAATTTATGCTTTTTCAATTTGCATATTATCTGAGCCTTGGGGGCGATTTTTTGCTTGGAATCGGGGCTGGCTGGGCCAAAATGATTTATAATGGTGTATAAATGCTTGAATGGCTTACGGATATGTTTTGTACGGGTTTTGGTTGAAAAAGTGGGGTGAAAACTCCCTTGGGCAGCAACTTTGGTTCTTTGCAGAATTTTTCTGAGAGGGCTAATGTAGCCGTGCGGCATGGCCTTGAGGGCAAATGAAGCCGTGCGGCTCACGGTTCTGTACGAGCGGTTATTTTACGAATAAAAGCAAGGCTTGGCCATTTCATTTCATTTTCACTCTAGACTTGTCCCAATTGTTCCCGAGCACATTTTGGACCTAAAAGCACCATCTTTGATCACTTTGCGATGGAGAAGCCCGTCGGATTGCAAAGGGGAAGCGAGACCATTTTCTATCCGGTCTTCAATCTTGGGCGAGACATAACTTCCAAAATCACAAGGGGCTGCTTGATTCTTCCTTCAAGATCAAGTCTTTATGGCATTTGAGGGATCTCCCGCCCGATTGGGACTGTTGAGAGCCGCGGCAAAGTTACAGGACGTCAGGAGACATGTTCTTGCTTTTCTTACAACGAAATCGTCCCAACGCACGAAGACTTGAGCCTTGATTGGGGGTCCCGGGCGAGGCTATATCTATTCCGCTGATCGGAGACGTGCCGGTGGCGGTAAAGCTTGCATCTTTTACGAGATTCCTGCAGGAGAGGTGAGAGGATGATGGTAGCCCGGATAGGATTGACCTTTACGATATCCGGGCGGGTTTGGGTCTCCGGATATGGCTGCGACCACGGTGGCTATGGATGCTTTCATTCTCTGCGTATTCTGCGTTCTGTTCACTGCCGAGTCCGTGGGGATTTGTCATAGTGGTCTCTTGGACATGGTCGAGAGGCTGCTGAGTGGGAAGGATATCGTCCCGGTTTTGGGGGAGACTTTGCATGGGATCGACGGGATGGCTCGGGAGACCATTTCATGAGGTCGGGAGTCCGGCTATGTTGACTTTGTGGGCTGCGGGAGAGGCTCGGGGCTTTGCACGGGGCTTTGCCGACTCGGTGCCCTTGGGTGATTTCTCGGAGAGGTGCGCCTAGGCGGCGAGGAACGGGGTAGGCTGGGAGGCTGATGATGGCTAGGCTATCCACTTCGGACATCCGTTGGTGGATACCACCTTTGGAGGTTGCGGACCGGGAGGATATTTCGGGAGTCTTATGTTGTGAGGGTTCCGGGATTCTGCTGGTCATCCTTTTACATACCACTTGGTATCCGGGCGGTTTGGGGCTTTACGGGAGCCTTTGAGTGATTGGGAGGACATCCGGACCATGGAGGTGGTGTCATTGGACATGAGGGATCCGGCCCGGCTTCTCTTTCTTCTCGAGGGCTTGGACACATCTTGCTTTCCCACCCGGGGCTATCTTTAGGAGCGGGAAGAGCACGATCTTGACCACTGTCTACTTGGGTGAGTACGAGAGGGAGATGGGAGCGACTCGGGTTATCTTGGAGGATAGACGTCGAGCTTTATTGGGAGGCGACCACGACTCGAGTAGGACTACGAGGGAGGCCGAGGCTAAGGCGAGTTGCCATAACCGGTCGGGTGACTTGGTCGGGGATATGGAGGCTCGGTACAAGAGGTTGTCAGAGGTCGCTCCTTTGGCGAGGCTCGGAGGGAGGAGGTGCGGACTCGTGCTCGGATAGAGAGCACTTATTGACACGGGTTTGGTAGAGGCTCCAGTGAGGATACCGGAGGTCGGGATGAGGGATACCGACATCATAGACAAAAAGAGGAAGAAGACTCGACGGGGCCGAGGAAAAGGGAAGAAGACCAAAGAAGACTCGGCGAATGACGGTGACAAGTCTTTTCTTAAGATCCTCTTATTGCCATTTTGCAAACACATTAGTTTATTTAGGCATTTTATTGTATTTTAGATCTTTGTAGCGAGGCTAGCGAGTCAAGAGGTAGGCCGTGCTTGAACTCATCAAGAAGTTTTTAACTTGTAATGAACAAGAAATATTATCTTTAGAAATTAGTCAAGACACATTTCATGGAAATTCAAATGTCTTTTTTTTTATTGATTAGGACACATTTCATGGAAACTTAATCGTCCTTTTTATTGTTTAGACCGAACCATATATGGCTGCCTACGTTCCCCTTTTACAAGAAAGGCTAAGGGGCTCAGGTCTACGTAGTTCATTACAGTGAACTAATTTTTTTTTTTTTCATGTGCGGCCACTGTTTTTGCCTAGACCGCCCTTTTTGGGGTTTCGGCCTAATTTGGGCATTACTCTTTTTGCACTAAGATTTTTTTTTTTTTTTTATGTGCAACCATTGTCTTTTTGCCTAGATCGCCCTTTTTGGGGTTTTCGGCCTAATTTGGGTATTACTCTTTTTGCACTCTTTTTTTTTTTTTTTTTTTTTTTTTTTTAGATATAGTATCTTTTGAGCTTATCACCGTTATTTGGGTGGACAAAGGGATTGCCGTCCAAGTCCGCAAGCTTCATTGCTCCTCTGACGGTATCTTACGCACTACATAAGGGCCGATCCAAACGGGTTCCCATTTTCCCGGGGGTTGTCTGCGGTAGGGGCTTTACTTTCGGCACTAAGTCACCCTCTTTGATGTTTCGGCCTTGACTTTTTTATCAAACGCTACGGCCATTCGCCTCTGGTAGGCTCGGGTGTGTTCCATGGCTTTTAGCCTTCTCTCGTCAGCGGGGCTAACTCATCATGCCGGCTGCGCAACCATTCCACTTCGTTGACACTTTGTTTTCCGGGAGGACCCTTAATGACGGGATTTCCAACTCCACTTTGGTAACACGGCTTCCATCCCGTAAGTTAGGGCAAAAGGAGTTTCTCTGTAGGTACATTACGGCAGGACGTTACGCAGCCCCGAGTGCTAGGTGCGGCTTTTCGGGCCAATCACGACCACGGGTGGCCATCTTAGGATGATCCGCTCGAGTGTCTTATTAGCGGCTTCCACGGCTCCATTGGTGCGAGTGCATGCGGGGACGACTTGTGGCGAGTAACTACGGGTCGACGGCGATCTATCGCAATCTCCTTCGAAGTGTGACCCATTATCGAAATGATCTCGTTGGGCACCCCATATACGCACATTATGTTTTCTTTGATGAAGCTGGGCCACTTTTACGGAAGTGAGGACCTTGTAGGACTTGGCCTCTACCCACTTGGTGAAGTAGTCGATGGCTACCAACACGAACTCGTGCCCATTGCTTCTGTCGGGGCTATTTTCCCTATCACGTCAATGCCCCAAGTTGCAAACGGCCAAGGAGTCGTCATGCGGTACGAGGTCATGAGGTGGGAGATGGTTGAGGTTGGCAAACCGGCGGCACTTGTCGCGAGTTCGGACGTCTGGGCGCGATCTGTCTCCATGGAGATCCGGTAGTAACCCATTCGAGGATCACTTGCATCGGGGCTCTAGGCATTCATGTGAGGACCGCAAGGACCATTGTGGACTTCGGTCATCAACTCTCACAGCTCTTTCTTGAGTGACACATAAGAGGAGCGGTCCTTGATAGCGTTTCTTGTACGGGTTGCCTCCTAGGATGACATAATGGGAGGCCAACCTTTTCGGGGCTCGCAAGCTTTTGGCTCGACACCTTCTTTTGGTCTACCTTCTTCGTCTCACGAAAGTGACTCTCCGTCTTTGAGGAATTGGTAAATACGATTGTACCAAGGTTCCTTTATAGGCTCGGGTCCAGTCCACTTCACAACGAAGGTGGGGCTTCTCTTCTACCCACTCTGAAGGGCTTTATGGCTTTTCCCTCGGGGATCTCTACCAATGAGGCTAGAGTAGCTAGGGCATCTGCGAATCTGTTCTTTTCCCTCGGCAAGTAGTGGAAAGTCACTTCTCTGAAGCTGTCCGATCAACTCCTCCATATGGGCATGATACCGTTGCGGATTAGGGTCCATGAGTCTTCCACTTGTTGGAGACTTGGTTGATGATCAGGGCCGAGTCTCCGTAAACTTCGAGCTCCTTGACATTTCTTTCTAAGGCGGCCTCCAAACCAGCAATGCGAGGCTTCATACTCGGCGACATTGTTCGTGGCGGGAAAGTTCAACTTGAGGGCTATGGGGGTATGCTCATCTTTCGGATCGACCAATAGCATTCCTACACCATTTCCTCTTTTGTTAGCGGCTCAGTCAAAGAACAATTGCCATCTATTCTCGAGCTCAGCTGCAAAGATCCCTTCAATGCAGGAATTGGGGTTCGGGCCCTCTGTCTTCATTCTTGGGGAAGTTCGCCGGGTGATCGACAATGCTTGACCCTTGATGGCCTTTACGGTCACATAGTTGATGTCGTATTACGCCAAGAAGAAGGACCACTTCGCTAAACGCATTGAGAGGGAAGGCTTGTCAAAGATGTACTTGATGGGGTCCATTTTCGAGACCAAATTCACGGGGTGGGCTTGCATATAATGCTTCAATTTGCCGACTACCCGGACCCGATCTGCACTGAGTCTTTTCACATCTTTGAGTAATTGAGCTCACTCCCTGTAGCTTCAGGTGACAAAGTAAATGGCGTTTTCTACCCGAGAGTCTTTCTTTTCTGAGCAAGCATAGCCCCAATGCCGTGTACGTGACGGTGAGATAGAGCGAGAAGAGGCTTCGTCTATGTGGGGGCATAGTATGGGGATGTACTAAGTATGCCTTGATGCGGTCAAAGGCATCTTGGCATTCTTCGGTCCATTACGTGTCCACATTCTTCTTCATGAGCTTGAAGATGGGCTCGCACATAGTGGTCAGCGATTGTGAAACGGGCGATGTCTTGCAATTTACCCATGAAGCTCTTGACTTAAATGCAGGTTTGAGGTGGCCTCATATCCATGATGGCTTTGATCTTTCGGGGTCAACTTCTATACCTCGCTACGTGACCGTATACCCAAGCACTTTTCCCCTTGTCACTCCGAAGGTGCATTTGGCGGGGTTTAGTCTCATGGAATCTTTGTCTCAACCTCTCAAAGAATTTTCGTAGGTCAACAAAGTCTTTGCCCACCCTCTCCTTTGGAGTGGATTATCATATCATCTACGTAGACCTCAATCTCCTTGTGGATCATGTCATGAAAAAGCGCGGTCGCTGCCCTTTGGTAAGTAGCCCGGCATTCTTGAGCCCGAATGGCATTCTTTGTATAACAGTAGGTTCCCCGTGGTGTGGTGAAGGCTGTCTTTTCTTGGTCTTCCTCGGCCATCTTGATGCGGTTGTAGCACTGCCAAAACCATCAACGAAGGATTTGACTTCGTAGTTGGCGGTGGAGTCCACCGGGATGTCTATGTTTGGCGAGAGGGTAGTCGTCTTTGGGGCTGGCCTTGTTCGGATCTCGGAAATCCACACGGCGGCGCACCTTCCCATTGGCCTTGGTTACGGTCACGATGTTAGACAACCATGTCGGGTATTCAATGACTACGATGAACCCTACCCGCGTAGCTTCTCAATTTCTTCTTTGACTGTAGAGACCATTCCGGCTTAATCTTTCTCGGTTTACGCTTTGCGGCTTAGCATACGGTGCTAGAGGGATTACGTGTTCTACTATCGAGCTGTCTAGCCCCGGCATATCCTTGTATGACCATGCAAACACGTCGACGTATTCTACGAGCGGCTCGATCAATCTGTCCCTTTCAACCCCCTGGAAGAAGCTTCCAATCTGTGTCTCTTTAGGTTCCTCAATAGTACCCAAGTTCACACTTATCAAAACCTCCTCGGCGGCTTGGGCCCGGTTTTCCTCTTTTACGAAACACCTTAAAGATTTCTTTAATGTATTGTTCGTTTAGTGTGTTTGCATCTTGTTCAAATGATTCATTATTAAGCATTTGTTAAGTTTTGAGTTAATTTATCATTTGTTAAGTTGGCAATAAGAGGATAATCGAAAGATTTGTCATTTCATTCAAAATAAGGGGAAAGATGACATCGATTACATTTTCATAATCCTCGGGCGTGAGGCCTTCGGATGACTACGAGGGTGGAATTCAAAGATTCTGACTCGGCGAATAGACGCTGCGACTCTGGACCCTACGCTACTTATTGACTCGAGGGGACTTGACAAGGGTTGGACCGGGATCTCACTCCTTCTTCTTTGTTGCCACAGGGAGTAGCGGTCTTGCCGGCGTTCTTGAAAGTTGGAGACTTCGAGCGATCAAAAGCTTGCCGGAAATCATTGACGGGCAGTGCTTGTGGAAAGATGGTGAGGGGAACTAAAGTAACTTGTTGCAATCTTTCGGCTAGCTCTTCCGTAGCGGCTGGACTCATTGGTGAAGTGTACGGCTCATTTTGTCGGCCTTCTGGCGATAGGTCATCTTTTCCTTGCCAATCTTTGATACCACCACCTTGTCGGTATAGCCTATAGGAGGGTTGGCTTGAATGATCTTGATAAAGTCTTCTTCGGGAGAGACTTTGATCCTTCCACGATTAGCCAAATACTCTATAGGCTTTACGTATTCGTCTTCTAGATCTGCTAGCTTTTTGTTGAATCTTACAATGGCAACAAACTCAGAATTTTCTACTTCAAGAGGGTCAGCGATCATAGGGATATCGAGTGGAGCGTGCTTGGGGTGACGGGTTCCTTGACGGGTTCCTTGGCATAGCGACATAGTAGTCGAACTTGCCCGAAGGCTCTCCCAAAGTTCCTACGCTCTTGTCCCCGGCTTCGTATCTTTCCTTAAGCTTCTTTGTGTGGACTTTCTCTTCTTCTTCTTCCTTGAAGGAGCGTCCTCATTGATCCATTCTTGATACTCATACTCTAAGCGGTCTTCACAATCACATACATCATACCGAGATGTGAGGCTTGGGTTGAGCTGGGATAGCCCCTCAGCTTGGTCATTACCGTTGTGGATTACCATGTTGGCCATTTTGACTTGAAAAGGCTGACAAAGCGAGGATTACGCGAGCGTACGAGGATTACTGCGCTAACAAGTCGGCGACCCGGTGTTCTCACCCACTTCTTTCTCGGCTTGCGGGAAAGGGATAGGAAAGGTTTAGACTCGGGGTAGGTGTTTAGGTGAAGGCTCGGGCAATATGCAAATTAGAATCTTCAAGTTTACTTAAAACAGTGTCTTTTATTAATATCTATTTGGTTGGAAAAGGGATTACGCCCTTCTTTTTCACAACTACTCTAGATCTGGATCGGTGGGTTCCGTCACTACGTCTATAAGCCCCTCGTATTCCACATGTATTTCGACCTCCCGGGGTGGACGGCCCGGGCGAGGGTCCTATAGGGCACGCGGATCCCACCGACCGAGTAAGAACGCTCCTATCGGGTCTAGCGGGTCATAGGACCTTTCAACGCACGAGCGATGCGGATTATAGTCAAGGCAATACCGGGAAAGTCTCGTCTCTCTGCCTTGACGGATCTTTAGCGAGTTTCGCTTGAGCGAATGACGGTTTCGACTTTCGGTAATGTCCGAGAGAATAATAGGCATGGGTCGGGCGGTAAAAAGCCGGATGACACGGTGTCACATTGAACTTCGTTGCATACGCGGTGCGTGAGTCGGAATCGAAGTCAATGCCGGTCAAGATCTTGCCAATTTTTCCTTGTCGGAATTTTGGCGAGCTTCGCTTGAGCGAAAGATCTTTTGATTTTTGGCAAAGACTCGGTCTTGACTCTTACGCATTCCGTGCGGGTCAAGGTCAATAGTCAATGTCGGAGTCAAGATCCCACCGATTTTTCCTTGTCGGAATTTCGGCGTAATTTCGCTTGAGTGACAATCTTGGCTTCCGTTATGAGCTAAGGCTTGACCTTTACGTGGGTATGCAAGCTGGGCTATATGACACGGACTAGACCAAAAACCAACCAAAAGTCACGGTTTTGAAACGTGTGACACGGATGTGCATTGGTCGACACCGGCCGCCATGGGGAGGTTGGGATGATTCCGTGCGCGCCGGGAGCATCGTAAGGCTGTCCGTGGCTGCAGTTTGGAACCACCCTCGGGTTTGAAGGACGTGCGTGCAAAAGTGTACGGGATATATCGGGTGCGCGTAGTGTGCGGTCTCCTAAAAATATTCCTTTTGAGTTAAAACAGAGATTTTCATAATGTGTTTTAAAGGAATGATTTTCGGGACGGGGAGAATGCAACACATAAGCACGTAAATTTTACAGGAGCCCAGTCGAGTCATGGAGTTGAGTAGCCCCAAGCTGCTAGGGCTGCCCAGATTAACCATGATTTTCTGGTGGAATTGCCAGCTGAGGTCGCCCGGTCGAGAATCCAAGGAGGATTGAGCCGTACGACTGCATGGATCAATTTTCCAGGTTCCACTCCTTTTGCTATTTTTCGGGTTGTTTCCCGTTCAAAGTATGCACAGGTTCCAAGATGCAAATGATGCAATGCATGGTAAAGAAAGCAAGCACGATTAATGAGATCGGCGATGGGAGTCTAACCCGCTCAAAGGGAAAAGCTTTCTTTTATTTTTTTTCAAAATTGTTTTTTTCGAAAAGGGATACTGGTACGTGGATTGTTAAACCACCGGTTATCCCAACTCCCACGTCAGGGAGTGTACAGGAAGGGTAAGTGGTTTCCACCTATATACCGAGTATCAATTTTTTTTTGTTTTGAAAATAAAAGCTTTTCTCCTTTGGGATAATCCCCAGCGGAGTCGCCAAACTGTGAATGTGGTGCCCAAATTTTTTGTTGGATTCACGCGAGTTTGAAGACATCCGAGTTTAATTTGAAAAACGGAGTCGCCACGCCATTTTGATTACCTCAAAACTTTGAAAAAAAGGTTTTTACTTGGGTTCGGAGGTTAAGTTACCCCTTGGGAAGAACGTTTGGCGTTCACCCAAAGTGCCTTGCCGGAGCAAGTCTCCCAAGATTTCAGTAATCGTGCTTGCTTGCGTGCTTTCTTGTGTGCATGTGTTTAAAAATAAGGAGGGAATGTCCCAAGTCGTCTTCCGGACGTACAAACCATTTGTTGGTTGTCGCTCGGGATTCCTTGGAATTTTATGTATTTGGGATTATGATCCCGTCCTCATCTTATGACTTGTGATCATCGCATTTTAAACCTCGGGACCCTCGGGACTTGCGTGATCGAGAGAATGACTCTCTTTTGGTCAAAGATGAGGTTCTTTAGAAAAGGAGGGTCCTTAGCCCATCAATCCTACACTTTAAGATGGTCGAGCTTGTATAGATGCTTCATACTCATCTTAAGTGATAATCGGAGATATAGGGTTCGAAGGTTGTCCCTTTTCTAAAGAAATCGTGAACCTTTAATGGAAGGAACGATGTAAAGATAGAATCTTTTACACCGGTCCGTTCCAAGGTTGGGGAATAGGGGAAATGCATGATGAAAAATGACTCTTTAATGAAAAGATGACATTTTTGGTTTTAGCAAATGATGCTTTTTGATTGAAAGAAATGATCTTTATGCAAGTGATGCGTAAAGATAGGATTTTTATGCAAATGATGCATTGGAAAAGGTTTTTGAATGCAAAGGATGCATTTTTATTGAAAAGATTGGATTTTTATGTGCAAATGATGCATAAAAATGACATTTTTATTTAAAATGGGGGTTTTAGGTGCAAAGGATGCACCTCTATGAAAAAGACTACATTTTTATGACAAATGATGTCTTAATGCATGCAAAAGGGAAAGGGGGTGATAAAGATGTGATCTTTATGAATAAATGCCAAGTCCCAAGCAAGATATATGAATGCAATGAGCAAGTATATCAATTAAAAGCAAGGTTAGGGCGTGCGAGGTTACCAATTGCTTCCTTTGCTTCTTTGGTCGGAGCTAGGAGGAGAGGTTGGTCTTGGGTCTTCAAGGAGGAGGGAGATGACTTTCTTTAGCTTCTTCTTCACCTTCTTGAGCCTTCACCAATATTCTTCACGTCTTGGGAGTGACTGATTGTGAGTGTATTGCTATGGATTGTGTGTGTTGTCTTGTAGAGGAGGGCTCTATTTATAGGCAGTCTGGATAAGGCTAATGAAGCCGTGCGGCCAGGAGCAGCGAGCTAATGCAGCCGTGCGGTATTATCCATTGTGACTCAGCATTTCTAGAACCATGCAAGGTGGCAAATTCTAGAACCCTCTTCCTAATTAAGAAAAACGTGTTTTCTTAATTAGGAAGGCTCCCTTCAGCCCTTAATTTGATTTGGGACTGTTCCAGAACATTTCCGGAACACTAGGAAGGTCCGGGGAATTACCGGGAAACTTACCGAAATTGCCGGGAAATTTAACCGGAAGGCATGAGCCAGATTTGGGTACTTACAACTAGGGTGGCCTTCTTTTATGGACAGTTTGAGGCGGGGTTGAGGTTGCCCTTAGATCCCTTTATCAATGAGTTTTTGGAGTGCATGGATGCTCTTCCCCTTCAGCTTGGGGCCAACACTTGCAGAGTACTAGTGTGCTTTGCCATGGTATGTAGGTTTCTAGGCCATGAACCTTGCATGAGAGTCTTCAAGGATTTTTTCGCTCCAAAGCTCGACAAGGCAGATTGGGGGATTAGTACTCCTTCCAAACCCAATTCTCCAAAATTGTTTGCCAACCTTCCCAACAAGCATAGCAGCTGGAATTCCTATGTGGTAGTTGTAGAGAGTAGGCTGGGATGGGAGTTCCCCTTGCCAAATAGTGAGTCTGACACTATTGATGAGGAAAACTACTGGGAGCCTCCATGGCACCAAACCTTGTATAGGAAGTTGTGCGCGTTGGTCGCGAAAGGGCCCATTAGCTGGGAGGTGTTAGGGACAACCAAGTATAACTACATCCAGTGGGATGATGCACGGGGATGGAGTGGTAGAACCCCTTGTTCTGTATTGAGAGGCCGGGTATATCGGATGGGTTACTCATTCCTTGGGTAGGTTGAAGGAGAACTGTCAATTTTGTCAGAAGAATGAAAATTACTGCAAAGACCACGAAGAGCATGTTGGTGGTAAGGATTTACTTGACCTGCATTCATTAGCTCGTCCATTGTTAACTTGCATAAGTAACTTATCATTGGCACATAGCGTTATTTTTAGCTGCATATACAACTCTTAGATCGTCCGTTGTACGCTCGTATATAGAACTTAGTTAGCTCGTACATAGAACTATTTCGAATTGCAACTCTTTATCAAATTGCCTGCTCGTATGTAGAGTTATTCAATTCGTACATAGAACTGCTTTGAATTGTATCAATTACCTCGTCAATGGTTTACTCGTAGAAGCTTGTTTTGAATTGCCGAGCTAACACTTGATTTCTTTGATGTCGTGTAGTTTTAACTCCCGAACAAGAAGCGAATATGGTGCGTATTGTTGGGGTTTCTGATAAGAGGAAAGCCAAGAGGGCTCATGGGGCTGCCAATGCTAAGGCGAGCAGAGAGAGATAAGCTGCTACTAGGAACAATTTGCTCCCGAAGGATGTCATTTGGAATGATCCCAATGGAAGAGGTCGAGCTGGAAGACCCTTTGCAAAGCGGCACCCAATCCAATGATGCCAATGAAGGAGGTGATGATTCCCACAGGTCAGTCAGGGCAAGTTTGAGCTCCGACCCAAATCAAGATGCCAATATGGAGACCTCTGGAGCTGGGATGGCGGGGGCTAGCCCTTTGCGGTCGTCAACGTTGATGAAGATGATATGGAGGAAGATGAGGACGATCGTCCTATAAGTTCGAAGAAGAGGTCCCGATCCGAGAAGGGAAAGTCTGTGTCCTCGAGTCAATTGCCTCCACCAGCCTTCCTTCCTCCCGAGTAAGGAGTCTCTGGATGAAAAGATGAAGAGGCCGAGTGATGTTCCTCATTGGAAGGGTTTAACGGCTTGAGCCGACGCTTATCCCGACATGAGCCTGGGCCAAGTGATTGTTAGGAGGGCAATAGATGTCGACCTCCTAGCTCATTTCGGGTCGATAAGGGGATCACTCAGGAATTTTACGCTCGTTACGGGATGGCTCATAGTGAGGTAACTTGTCATTTTCTCTTTCATTGTAGTTGCTTATCCCCTTACTCGATCCACTCAAATTACGAGCTAACACTTCTTCTGTTTCTTTGAAATGCAGAATCTTACGATGGTCGAGCAGGTGAAGAGCTCTTGGAGAGCTTCCATCGAGAGAGAGAGGCAAGCCCTTCAAGATTACTCCAAGAAGGCTAAAGAGCTTGCGGATTTGAAGGAGAAGTACAACGACCTGGACAATTCATATGAAGCTAATGAGATGGTGAAGACAAAGGCCCTGTCCGACCTCGAAGCTTCAGAGTCCAAGCTCAAGGAAGTGACTTCAGAAAGGGATGCTGAGCGCCTTGCTCATGAGAGGACGAAGGTTGAGCTTGCCACTGTCTCCAAACTTCTTGCCGATAAAGATTCTTTTTTGACAGAGCTTAACGAGGAGCATAACTCAGCTCGAGCTAAGTGGAAGGAGGCTCTGAAGAAGGCTGGCCCTGATGCTGTGGAGAAGTTCAAGGAGGGAGATGAGTTCTATAATGCCATCGTGGCTAAGGCACAAGACTTTCTTGAGGTTGGGAAGAGGCACATGGCCCGTCGTGCATTGGTAGATTCAACAGCTACAGTTACCATCGAGCAATTAGCTCGTTGGTTTTCTGAGTCTCAATACGACATGGAAGCTCGCAGGGGTCACTCACTCGTTCCCTATCTTGAAAATGATTTGGCCTTCATTGCCCAAGAGGATGAAGAGGACCATTGTGAGAAGTGGGAAGCTCCCCCTGTTGCTGACAGGAATTTTGATGTTGTTCTGCAAGAACTTGAGGATGCTGCTGTAAGTGCTCCAATTTGAGTTGGTAGCTTTTTCGTTAGAAAGTTAACGAAAGTTTTAACATTTCTAACATTTCTAACAATTCCTAACATTTCTAACAAAGTGAGGGTAGATTAGGGATTGCCACTTTAAGTTAAACCAAGAAAAGAATCTCAAAAAGCAAAAGAAATTAGAAAAATCCGAATTAAGAAAGTTGGCTTGACTTCAAAGTTTGAATTTTAAAAAGATTATTCTTCCTGTCCAAAAGCCAGCATGTAGCGGATGAACAAGTGCACGCGTCGATCCTTGTCCGCGCGGATACGTTTGATTCTCACGGTGTCCTATAAATTGAACCCTCCTCTCTCGGTTTACAACCTGACTTACTCACGGCAACGAAGTTACGGCGAAATATAGAGAGAAAACAGTGGGAATCCTTAGATTGCCACCATTTTCTCTTGAATCTTTCCCAATCAAATACCAAACACACCAAACCTTGATACTCCTCAAGCCAAACACCAAATCTTGATACTCCTCAAGTCAAATTCCAAGCCTAGGAAGATAGGGTGTCACCATTGGTAAAGCCCTCCTTCTCAAAACCCTAAAATTCTCTTTTGATCTCTTGATCATCTTGTTCTTCTTACTTTGACTTATTTTATGTCTAGTTTAACTTGAGTTTTGACCTAAGATGGTCATCTTGAAGTTCATCTTCATGAATGACCATCTCAAGTGGTCCACATTTTAGATCTTTAGTCAATTCTTTCTCCTTGGTTTCATCTTTACAAAACCCCCTTTCCCTTTGCAAAGGACATGTTTAAACCCCATAAATTCCCCAAGGATGACTTGAATATGATAACCACTTAATAAAAAGTAGTGGTATCAAGTCTAGGGATGAAAATGGGGTGAACATAGATGCAAATCCCCCAAAAATCACATTTTCCCTCAAGAACATCTTGCTGTCCAGTAGCATTGTTCTGAGACCTCAGTCCATTTTCCTATTTTTTGGACCCAGTAAAACTTGGAATTGGATGTTGACTACAAAACACTTTTTGTATCCAACATCTAGAGCTTTCCATAAATAATTTTATTTTATTTTTTGAGTAAGTAAAACTCCTTTTTTCAATTTTTCTTTTAAAGGCCAGTTCATCAGCTTCTGGAAATCCAGATTTCACATCTGAGATTTCTAGAAGGTTTTGACCCCTCAAATTACTTCCAAAATGGAAAGTTCCTTTGCAGAAACCCTATTTAGGGTGTTTTAAGAAACTTTCATTCTCGGACTTTCCCCAGATTCTGAGGTTTTAAAGCCTTTAAGTCCATTTCAAAGTCAAGGGTCAACTGCCTTCTTTCATTCTGGCAGAATTGCTTTTCAAATCCAAAAATCTTTTGAGTGCCAAGACTCGACCCAAAAATCATACCAAAAATCTTGGGGATTGTTCAAAGTCTTATAAAGAGTTCCCTATTTTTTTTTTCTCATTTTCAACTCGTTTTGGTCAAAACACACACACACACACACACACACACACACACAACAAAGGATTTCAAATGTTTGGAAGACTCGTTTTGCGAGGCGCGTCGGGTGCACACTAACGTCCTTCCCGACGCGTAACATGACCTCCGAACCTAAATCTCTGATCTCGGGTTTTTTTCAAAGTTTTGGCCCTCAAAATTAAAATGGCGTGGCGACTCCGTTTCGTTGATTTTTTCAAATAAAAATGGGAAAATTTTCGGACACAATCACACATCATCACAGTGGCGACTCCGCTGGGGAAGATTTAAGCTTTTTTCTAAAAAAAAAATGATATTTGGTATATTGGTGGAAACCATTAAACTTCCCGTTATCGCCTCCTAACACGAGTCGGGGATAAATTGTGGTCTAACAATCCCACGTACCGGTATCATTATTTTCAAAAAAAAAAAGGAAAAGCTTTTGAGGGTCAAGCTTCCGTCTCAACATTTGAAAGTCCTTTGCTTCGTGTGTGATGATTTTTGCACAATTTTCGTGTTTGTTTTTGGCCGCCTCGGAAAAGTCAAAATTTTGGCTGTCGGAATAATGTCCCTAACTGTCGGAATTTTCGTGCTTATGTGCTCATTAAAAATTTCAAAAAAAAAAATTCAAAAAAAAAAAGAAGAAGAAAATTCTCAAAAAATAAATAAATCATGCATCATATTTTTAAGACTCATAAAAAATCTCTATTTTACTCAGAAAAAGAATATAGACTCCTTGCACACTACGCGCACGTGACCGTACACTGCACACTACGTCCTTAACCCGGGGAAATCCTTGTCACGGTCCGTTTGGTCTTATTACGCCTCTCGGATGAGCACAGGACTACCCAAACATCCCATGGAGCCTCGTGTCGACCATGCACTTGTCCGTGACACACTTTGTCCGAGACCCGGTTGGTTTTTAGTCCGGGTACGTGTCATGCCCCGTCCGTGTATAGACCTTTCCTTTCAAGCCTTTGTCGGCATACCGACTCAATATCTTTCTGGGACCCTAATCAGCCGAAGTTGCCGGTTTTCCGCCGCAGACTTTGACCAAGATATTGACCGGCGCCTTGACTTCGGCTCGGCGGCACAAATTATACATCGACTCCCAAAGCATTGACAATGAGTCATCAAGGATTAATGATTATTCCATGCCTAATTACGGCTTAACTGACGACAAGTCAAGATCAATTGTGGACGCTTATCAGTCCAAATCATGCCGACTTTTCGTCGAGCCCCCGGATATGATCCTGACTTTTGACGTCAGCTTTGTCCGTAATTTACATCGAATGCTCGTTAAGACTCGATCACCAGCCAGACTTCTAGGATCGTTTTTCTTTCGGTCGATGGGACCCGCTTGCCCTATAGGACCCTCGCCCGGGGCTGTCCACCCTGGGAGGTCGAAATATAGGTGGAATACGAGGGGCTTATAGACGTAGTGACGGGGCCCACTGATCCAGGAATCAGAGTAGTTCGAAAAAAAAAAGAAGAGCAATCTTTTCCAACCGATTAGGTTAATAAAACGTGTTTTAAGTAAACATGAACAAATAACTGCATGTTGCATGAGCCTAAGAGCCCAAACACCTACCCTCCTTCAATTCCCGCCATCTGAACCCTCGTGTCTTTCCCCCGCAGCTCCGCGTAAAGCTTGGTTTCGGCACCGGGTCACCCGTTTAATCAGGTTGGGAAGAGTCAAGTGCCTCATCGCCTTCGCCGTTTGTTTCAACTCCGGGTTTCGGAATGTGCGCATCACTGGGTAACGAGGGGACAACGTCACTCCGCCTCCAGGACTCCTCGTACGTAACAGCAATGGAATCGAGTTAGCGTAACGGATGAGAATGCGACAGAAGCTCTGTTGAATAGCCTTATCGAGGCTATTAAGAGCCATGGTTTGGCCGCGCCCTCAATCCCGATGGCACCTTCCTTTGTGGAAGAAGAGGATGACCCCAATCCCAATCTCGGTCGCCCGATTACTCCAGGATGCCACCACCAAACTCCTTCGGTGCTACCGAACACATGTTCCTCGATCTGCAGGTCGAGACCACTGGATCCATGCGGCTGATGGGACGAATCGGTTCACGGCTCCTCGGTGGGGGCAAAGTCGCACGGAATGTCCTCTCATGGTTGGGGATACCTCGGAATGCCACGACAGATTGGAATCCCACCTCGGTTCGGAACCGATCAATCCAGGACCTTCACATCAACAGCCACAATTTGGAATGCCGCCACAATGCGGTTCTGGGCCACGCCGGGAGCCCCTCCTCAGAATGGTACTGGTTCAGTTGCTCCTCACACAGCTTTCACAAATCCATTCACTCAGACTTCTATGGGTTATCAAGCCTTCATCCCAGTTTCATCCGAATCACCAGGACCACAGTATCCTCTCGGTTATGCATCCTCGCCACAACCAGCCATGCAATTCAACAACCAGGGACAGCAGCCCGCACTTAAGCCTACTTATGGGCCTCACTCCGAAAATCCAAGCCATATGGCTACCTCAGATCTGCCTCACATCTGAGATTTCTAGAAGGTTTTGACCCCTCAAATTACTTCCAAAATGGAAAGTTCCTTTGCAGAAACCCTATTTAGGGTGTTTTAAGAAATTTTCATTCTCGGACTTTCCCCAGATTCTGAGGTTTTGAAGCCTTTAAGTCCATTTCAAAGTCAAGGGTCAACTGCCTTCTTTCATTCTGGCAGAATTGCTTTTCAAATCCAAAAATCTTTTGAGTGCCAAGACTCGACCCAAAAATCATACCAAAAATCTTGGAGATTGTTCAAAGTCTTATAAAGAGTTCCCTATTTTTGTTTTTCTCAGTTTCAACTCGTTTTGGTCAAAACACACACACACACACACACACAACAAAGGATTTCAAATGTTTGGAAGACTCGTTTTGCGAGGCGCGTCGGGTGCACACTAACGTCCTTCCCGACGCGTAACATGAACTCCGAACCTAAATCTCTGATCTCGGGTTTTTTTCAAAGTTTTGGCCCTCAAAATTAAAATGGCGTGGCGACTCCGTTTCGTTGATTTTTTCAAACAAAAATGGGAAAATTTTCGGACACAATCACACATCATCACAGCTGCCACCATGGATGAAGATAATGAACAGGTTTATTCAGAGTCGGGTAAACCCATAGGTCCCCAGCAACAAGGAGATGTGGAGGGATGAGCTGCTACTGACGACCAGACTGTCGTCAATCAAAACCCTTAAATTTCTTAGCCGAATTGTAATGAACAAGTCCCAACCAACATTTTTGCTCTTTTGATTTCTTGAATATTTTGATGCCTTGGCCCTATTTTTTGGGAGGCAAGATACTTTTGTAACTTTATTTTGTCTAAGTCTTAGCCCGTTTTGGGAGACTTACCTTTATCATAGCTGACCTTATTTATTGCATGTTGTATGCTTTTTTAAAGTAAACGTCGAGCTAGATATAGATAGGATGAATGAGTAAACTTGAGCCTAGAGGTGACTTGATCTTTATTTATTTAGTCGACCTCAGACTTGCTTAACTTTTTTGTGAATGAGATTGACTGTGAGTCGAACCTCAACTCACACTCTTGGAAGGGCCGACCTAGGGTCTAGCTAATTAGAACAAACTGACTAAGAGTCGAGTTTGTTAGAACGAAGTCGACTAAGAGTCGGACCTGTTAAATGGACAAAGCTGATTAAGAATCGAGCTAATTGGAACAAACTGACTAAGAGTCGAGTTTGTTATAACGAAGTCGACTAAGAGTCGGACTTGTTAATTGAACAAAGCTGATTAAGAATCGAGCTAATTAGAACAAACTGACTAAGAGTCGAGTTTGTTATAACGAAGTCGACTAAGAGTCGGACTTGTTAATTGAACAAAGCTGATTAAGAATCGAGCTTGTTAAAACGAAGCTGACTAAGAGTCGAGCTTGTTGGGGTTATTGTAACACTATGCTTGATGGAATGAACTGCGCTTTTCATTGAAGTATAGAACATGCTTACATCAATTTGACACTAGAACTACCACAAACTTGAACTTGGAAACTGAAAACTAAAAGTAGTATTTGATGAGGTGAGTAGCATGCCAAGGATGTTTCAACTCGTCACCTCCGGGATGAGCTATTATGTAGGTGCCTTCCTTGACGACTCGAGTGACTACATATGGACCTTCCCAGTTAGGAGATAGCTTGTTCTGCTGGGTCCTTCTACCCGTTGCCTCAATCTTTCTCAACACATAATCTCCAACTTGGAACGACCTTGCCTTGACCTTCTTATCGTGATAACTTTTAGTTCGTTGCTTGTAGTTGACCATTCGGAGGTAGGCTGTTTTTCGCTTCTCGTCGATCAGGTCCAAGTCGATCAACCTGTTGGTATCATTACGCTCTTGATCAAAGAAGGTCACTCTAGCGGTAGGGAATGCGAGCTCGGCGGGTGCCATGGCCTCGATCCGTAAGTGAGAGCGAAAGGGGTTTCCCAGTAGGCCCCAGTGGTTGTACGAGCGCCCCAAAGAGCGAGGGAAGTTCGTCCCAACCAATTATTTCGTCGACCTATGAGCCTGTCTTGAGTGAAGATAGAACAAGTTTATTTGTTGCTTTGACTTGTCCATTTCCTTGAGGATAGGCGACGGATGATTTCCAATGTTTGATCCCTACTCGATTCATTTTACGCCGAAGGTTTGGGAGAGCTGTAAACCATTGTCGGACACTATAGCACGAGGAAAACCAAATCGACACCAAATGAAGTCGTGGATGAAGTTGATAGCATTCTCCTGCGTGATGCGAGCTAGTGGTTTGGCCTCAACCCATTTGGTGAAGTAGTCTATGGCCACTATCACATACTTGCATTTTCCTCGGGTGGGAGGGAAGGGTCCAATCAGGTCGACGCCCCACATGTCGAATGGCCAAGCCGCAGTCGGAGTACGCTCGGTTGTTGGCACATGAGGTAAGTTGGCAAATCTTTGACATTGATCACATTCTTTGAACAAAGTTGTGAGTGTCGGCTCATGTGTGGCGGTAGTACCCCAAAGTGATTAACTTGTCGGCAAGAGTCCCGGCCCCGGGTGTCCACCACAAATTCCACTATGCACTTCGTGTATCAATAGGGCGACCTCTTGGGGATGGATGCACTTTAGCAATGGTCGAGTATAAGATCTTCTGAACAGGTCGCCTCCTTGAATGACATACCTCGGAGCCTTCTTTTTGATAGCTCGAGCCTTCTTCTCGTCATCTGGCAGATCACCACTTTCTAAGTATGCCTTCATTTCCTCAATCCAACACTTCTCCTGAGTCCAATTTCTTGAGGGATCATTTATGCATTGAATTTTTACTCTTTCATAGGCTGGACTTTCGAGGAAGGAGATAGGTTCATCATGTGGTTCATCCGAAGTGGCTAATTTCGAGAGGAGGTCAGCTAGCTCATTGTCCTCTCGTCCAATTCTTTGAATCTCCCAGAATTCCAAATCTTTTATCAGTTCCTTCACCGGAGTCGCAATATTTGATCGGCGTGGCACTAAGCACCTCGTACTCGCCTCGGACACAGTTAACTATCAATTGTGAATCACAGTAAGCCATAATCTTAGTTGCTCCAAAACACTTAGCGTACTCTATAGCTGCTATCAAGGCTTCGTATTCGGCCTGGTTATTGGAAGCATCGAACTTGAACCTTAGTGACTCCTCGTACCTTGTCCCAGTTACGGTTCAATTAGCACTATCCCAGCTCAGCTGCTATTCTTGGTCGGCGACCCGTCTGAATAGACCTTCCAACAATCGTCGGGTAGGCGATGGCGACACAGGACTCGACTCCTTCCCTTTAGCCTTTTCTTTTGGAGCTCGTTGCTCGTCGTCTTCCTTGGTGAATGTAAGCTCGACCAAGAAGTCGGCTAGAGCTTGAGCCTTCAACGCCTTTCGAGGTCGATACTCAATGTCAAATTCGGTAAGGGCAATTGACCAATTGAGAAGTCGACTGAACTCTCCGGCTTGTGGAGAATTTTTCTTAGGGGAGCATTTGTAAGAACCACAATTGGATGAGCCGAGAAAATAAGCTCGCGGCTTCCTTGAAGCCACGACTAGGGCATAGTGCGACCTTCTCGGCATTGTAGTATCGCTCTCCACATCGATAGGGCCTTGCGATGTAGTATGCGGCTTTTGAAGCCCTTCATCTTCTCTAACCAAAACCGCTGCCAGCGATTTATCTCCCACGAGATAAATACACAAACAAAGTTTCGCCGGTGGTCGGGCTACTCGGGAGAGGTGGAGTAGCGAGGTAATCCTTCGAGTTGTTGGAACGACGAATGACATTCGGTCGTCCATTCAAAACTTTTCGTCCCCTCAATGCTTTGAAGAAGGGGAGAGACCTCTCTGCGACTTTGATATGAAACGACCAAGAGCTGCTACCCTTCCGTTAAGTATTGCATCTCTTTGACAGGTGGGAGCCTTCATGTCGACTAAAGCCTTGATTTTTTCTGGATTAGCTTCTATACCCCTTTGAGATACCATGAACCCAAGGAACTTTCCAGCAGCTACCCCAAATACACACTTGCTAGGGTTGAGCTTCATGTCGTTTGCTCTTAAATTGGCGAACGTTTCCTTTAGGTCGACCACGTGACGTCCAGTCTTTGTTTTGATGACCATATCGTCGACGTAGGCCTCCATGTTTCGGCCAATTTGAGAAGCAAAGACTTTGTTCACCATCCTTTGATAAGTTGCTCCTGCATTCTTCAATCCAAATGGCATCATGTTGTAGCAGTAGATGCCTCCAGCTGCTTGAAATGCCGTCTTGATTATGTCGTCCTCATGCATCTTAATCTGGTGGTAACCTGAGTAAGCGTCGAGGAAGCTGAGGGTTGAGTGACCAGCAATGGAATCGACTAGCTTGTCGATTCTAGGAAGGGGATAGCTGTCCTTAGGGCAGGCAAGATTGAGAGTGGTGAAGTCGACACACATCCGCCATTTGCCATTTGATTTCTTCACCATGACCACGTTGGCCAACCACGTTGTATGAGTGGCCTCTTTGATTATCCCTGCATTCAAAAGTTTTTGTACCTCAGTTTTTATGGCTTCCTCCTTGTCGCGAGCAAAGCTTCTCAATTTTTGGGGTCTAGGCTTTATGGTCGGGTTGACTTCCAGTCTGTGAACAGCGACCTCCTCCTTGATTCCCCTCATGTCTTCCACCCTCCATGCGAAGACATCATTACTTTCCTTGAGTAGATCGATGATTTCTGCTCGCTCCTCAACTGATAACTGCTTCCCAATTTGAATTTTTTGGTCGGGGTAGGAAGGATTGGTGATTACCGACTCTAGCTCATCCACAGCTTCTAGCTCTGGTCCATCCCTGAATTATAGAGTCTCAATGATTATCTTCTTAACCCTTTGTCTCTCCTCGGCCCTCAGGTGTGGAGCTTCTTACGCTATCATATCATCTAACTTGTTCTGCAACCTCGTTTGGTGGTGGTGGTGGCCCCAGAGTTATTGTCGAGCTGGAGGCATAGGTTGCCTATGATGACTTGGTCGACCATAACTACATACGAATCGACCTCGGTGGTGTTAGAGTGACGTGTCGACTCAAGCGTGACCTCGTCATTTGAGCGATAGGTCGACTCTTCCACGTCGGTGATTGTTGACTGATGGTAGTTTTGGTGAGGTGATTGAGACAACTTTAAATAACCATCTGCCGATCTCGATTTCCAACTCCCTTTTCTTTCTTTCTCTGAGAACATGATCAAGGTAGGCTCGAGCTGTGCCTTGTACACACCCTACTCCAGCGGGTGTAGGGAACTTGACTCGCTGATGAGGGATCGATGCCACCATTCCAAGAGCGACTGACACAGGATACCAAGTATAGCGGCATAGTCACTATTTACATCGATTACTATAAATTGTACCTTTGATACGATCCTGAGGGGGTGTTGGCCTAGGTCGACGTCGAGCTCTATCTTGCCTTTTGCATCAACTCGATGATTGGTGAAGCCCTCCAACCTACCATCATATCTCTCCAACTGCTCATCATTAAGACCCATTTCTTTAAAGGTTTTGTAGAACAAAATATCCTTGCATTCATAATCTCTGTTCGACTCACCGTAAGGGGAGTGAAAGCCTCAGGTACCTTTTCTGTAGCCCTTGTTCTGTTCTTTCCATTTTTATTATTTCCTCCATTCTTGTTGGAGTCTTTCTTATCATCGGCGACCTCCACCTTGGGGCTTTTACCATTCTTTTTCTCTTTCCTTTCCTCAGCAAGAGCGACATTATACACCTTCTCAAACAACTCCTGTCGAGTTGTTCTTGCTGGCGTGAGTTTGTAATCCATGTCTGCTGAGGAAATACCGTTTCGGAAGCAGTTAATGACTTCCCTATCAGTGAGGTCTTCCTCTATCTTATCAACCATTTCCTTAAAATTGGTGAAGTAGCTCATCGAGCTTTCATTCTTCGCCTGCACCAAGTTATTCAGATCGGTGACAGTTTTCTTCCGAGCTCCTGCGGTCGAGAAGCGATCCAAGAACTTTGTCTGAAGCATGTCCAAGTAGTGATGCTACCGCGGCTGGACCGTTGAACCAAGTTAAGGCTTTGCCCCGGTGAGTGTGCTTAGGAGGGCTTTGCACATATTGTCGTCCTCATTGGCGACAAAACACATGGTGGCTTCCGGATGTGCTATATGACTCCTTGCGTTGGTCGACCCCGAATACTTCTCCGAAGTGGCAACTGAAAGTAGGAGGAGGCCGACTATCTCTGATTTCTTTGGATAAAGGTCGAAGAGCAAAATCAATTCGTTCGACCTTTCCGGCATCCTTTTTCTTCTCCTCCTCCCATTGCTCAAACTTCTTTTTCATCAACAACCATTCCACAGCATCGGGTCTTTCATCTCTTGGAGGGCGCGGCATTTGACTTCGGCCTTCACTTCAGGGAGTCACTGCCTACTCCTTACGTCCTGTGGGAATGAGCCCTCTACGATCGTATTGGAGATACGTGCTGTCACTTCCTTGTGGCGACCTGCGTCTATAATCTCCAAATGGCGACTGCGCCTTTCCTCTCTTACGGGCGACTGCGCCCATTCTGTCTCTATGGGACCACGATCTCGCGTCTGGGTGGTGAGACACATGCATTTCCTATTAGGTACATTAGCGCGTCCTTAAGTCGGGAGCCTCTTGCTCCTGTTGTTTGAGTGGCCCTTAGGTCGATTGCGGGCACATGAACGACCGTGGGAGCTCGGCGAACTATCTGTTTTCACCATTACGCCCCACACCTTCATTTGGCCTCAAACTCCTGGCTGTTGCCCATTAGAAACTGAGTAGGGGCCATTCTCTCGGAAGCGTATGTCGGCTGTTACGCCTCCTCCATGGCTATCAAAGTCGGCGAGAATGCGGGCTCGCTCCAACATCATCTCCTTCTTGCTCATGGGGTTGGTGGAGGGACTTACTGCTTCCAACATTAACCTTGGCGAGTGGGACGTTTTGGAGGAGGTGGAACTCCTTGCCCATCCATATGCCTTTTCCCTCTCCTTGTGTCGGGCAATCCTCGGCCATCAGCAACCCAGCTTGGTAGAGCGGGTGGCTTTACCGTAGGGGACGATTCGGTGGGGGAGGAGGCAAGTTCAAGTTTTCGGCATTTGCGTTTGTATTCGTGTTGTTGTTGTTCACTTCTTCATGCCCAGTGAAGCCTCGGATACGTGTCCCTCGAAGTCACCATTGTTGCGGGTTGATAGAGTTTTCGAGGTCAAGTTTAAAGCACGATTCCGGCAATGGAACCAAGCCGATCTTTGCAGGAATTGTGCTTATCAATAATCCTCCACGTGGCAAGATTAATCACCTGGCTCCTTGACACAGAAATCGAGAACCCACGACTAGCCGGATGTGTCTCCTGCGAAGACGCTCGGGCGTGAGTAAGATAACGGTATATTATAGCTCAAAATATATTGAATAATGAACTCAGAATACAAAATGGCAGTTACCTTTCACCGTTTGGTAGTGATGAAGTATTTGTAGGAAAATGTGATGTATTTTTGGGGAGGCGACATGTCCTCCGAGATTATAGCGGCAGTTACTTGATCGTGGGCACGTGTCTATAACGGTCCCTAATTTGTAGGGATATAGTTGTGAGCATTGATTAACCAAATAAGCCGGCAAGTATCAGGTCGTCATTTGCTGATTTAGGTCGAGGTCGCCACTCATGGAATGGTCGACCTGACTGTCGGGTAGAGCATGATTCGTACCCGAATTGTAGTATGGATCATGAGGTCGGACTAAGTTAGGTCGGGACCTGGTAGGTCGGATCATGGACTTAGTCGACTGATGTTTGAGATGGGCCTTGGGCCTTGTTCTGATTGGATCAGTCTCATTGAGAATGTGGGTGCCAATGCTATCTGTGAGTGGGCTTTACTTGTTTAGCCCAACTTGACACTTTTGGTATGTTCAAGTTTCTTTTTTTTTTAAAAATGAGTACTGCATTTCATTTATCATTTAAGTCAACATGTGAATGAATCATCAAGGGTTTTAGTCTAATTGTACCAAAAAAAAAAAAAAGGGTTTAATCTAAAATGTTATTCAAATTTAATCATTTTCATAAAATTTTAAGAATTATTATTGATATAATATTAATTAAGCATCAAGTACAATTTCTATAATTTTATAAAAATAACTAATTTGTAATTAAAATTCAAGATACAAAAATTAAAGAGTAATATTTATGTGGGACGGAAAACTAACATTTGCCTATATTCCCTCATTCCAAGATTTCTTATTTTTTTTTATTTTTTTCATATATCCCAGGTTGTTAATTACTTTATTTCTTAAATGACAATATATGAATGTATGAATAGTATTTTAGACAATCATGTACTCTCATAAAATTCTTATAATTAAAAAAAAAAAAAAATCACTCCATCCCACTACAACCTTCACAATTGGCTTCAAGGGCCGGCTATATATGGTTCATGTTATAGGGCCATAAGTCCAAAAATATTCGGAAATACTTGTATAAAGTCCAGGTCCAGGTCCAAAATTGTAGGGAATTGTGTGGAGTTTGGTCCCCTACTGAACAACAGCCAGCCAATGCAACCAACCACTGTTACATAGGATTCCAAGTAGCGGCTAAGCAAAACTAAACTCCCCTTCCCTGTCTCTTTCTCTAAATATATGATGTATCTTCCTTCTATCTATATACTCCCCGACTCCGTTTAATAATAAATATTACTATAAAGCTGAAGAAGACGTGAAAATTAATTTTTTTGTAAATATAAAAAGTAAAAAAATGAAAATAGAGTAGAAAATAGTAAGCGACTGTTATTGTGACTGTGACAAATAAATTTCATTGATACTATAAAATAATAACATTTGTTATGAATGTCCAAAATAAAAATGAAAAGAAGTAACATTTGTTATTACGAGACGGAAGAATTATTTGTATATATTTATATATATATATATATATATATATATATATATATATATATATATATATATATATATATATATATATATATATATATATATATATATATATATATATATATATATATATATATATATATATAACATTGATAGATTAAGTGAAATGGAAATTATTAATAAAACGAAAGAAATGATAATTGTAGGAAATATTTACAAAACACAAAATATTACAGAAAGACAAGCTACAGAAAATATAATTCTAGGTTTCACAGGACAGTTACGAACAAAATAAGCAAAGGATCGATCTATAGGCATGAGAATAATAAAGATGACTAATAAAAATATATTAATTCTAAAGGAAAATTCATGGAATTGCTACAGTAAAACAGTAATTTTGACTTTTTTCTAATAGTAAATTTGACTTTTTTTATTTCTAGGGTACGTGGTCTTTGTTCTACCCGGCACACACTTTATAAATTTTGAATATTATAAAGCCGCGATGAGTGAGGATAAAAACCTCCAACTCAAAAGTGTCTCTGGGACACCTTGACGCTACCTGGTTTTCGACCGATATACCTCATTTATTTAAAAGTCTCTTTTACTAAAAGAAAGCATATGAATATAAAGAATAAAAATAAAGAACTCAGAATAATAGGAATAACTTACTTCTTTATTTATGTATCTCTTCGTAATTTACAAGAATTGTACAGTGGATGGTTGGATACAGTGGATGGTTCAGGGGTAGAGAGATATCTAGAGAGAAGGGGAAGATGTGGAAACTGAAAAAATAAAAACCAAAACCTGCCTCCTAAGTGAGGAGAGTTTCTTATTTATATTACAAGAGGGAGTAGTGGATCGCGCCACATGTTCGGTGCGCATTTGTCCTCTTTAAGAGGGATCCACAACTTTTGACTAATACATATATTTACAAAATAAATTGTCATCCACTGAGAAAGTGGATTCCATATGTCGGGGCGGCTTCACTGTGACTTCCCTGTGAGATGCCCTTTTCTTTGTCTTTCTTTGATTTGTCAATTATGGTGGGGGTCACCATATTGTTTTGTCTGGCTGCTTTCCTGTGCTTCTTTTGTTTGGCTGCTGACATGTTTGCTGATGTAATTGATTTCATAGATCCAGTTCAAGCTCCTGGATTGGCTGGGTGAATATGTCTTCATTGTTGTAAAATTCATCTTCTGGCATTGTTGACGATGAGCCGCTTCCTTCGTCACTGAGCTGGTTCATTAATCTTTCAAAATCTATCCGATTGGAACACCGAGCCATACGTGCCATGATTTGTTGTTTCTTTTGAAGGAATTCTTCGTTTTTCTGGATTTGTTTGGGTGGAACATTTTTGAGGAATTTTGTGTTTCGTTTGAAATAATCGTTGATCCCAGTCAAATTGCATCTGCATATTTCAGTTTTCTCCCACCATTTGATCTTATGTTTTCGGATCAAAGTGGGAAGAATTGTTTTCCTTACGCACTCACACTTTTGTTGCCCATGGGCACAGTCACATATTTGTTTTTCCTTTAGATCAAATTCCGTCATGAAAATCCAAGGGACCTGGAAAGTATGACAGAATAGGGACCATAGAGGAGATTGTTCATAAGGTTCTGGATATATGGAATTTTTTGACCAATGGTCGAAGGCTATTTGTACATCATTAGGAACTATTGTTTTGTCCAATCCAAAATTTTTCCACCATATTTGAAACCAGAATGGTGTAGGAAAGGAAAATTGTGGTGAGAAGTAGAAAAAATATGATAGGGAAAATGATTTGTTTTGTTTGAGAAAAGCCCGTGACCAGGCTGTAATATAATCCCAATAATTAAATCGGGATGACCCATTTTGAAAGTGTAAATCTTTAGCTTCATTGGGCTTTTGGCCCCAGTCCGATACAGATAAGATTTTTAAAATTTGGACCTTACAATATCTGACTTTGGACGTGTCTAAATGATCAGTCGAGTATTGGAAGGTGACTGATTTTGTTTGGATCAAAATTTTCTCATAAAAAAATTGGGATTTGGTGAAGTTGTCAGGTAGATAATTGTGGGTTTCTGGAAGGAGGCATTGTGAAATTTGGTAAGGATGCCAATTGGAATTATTTTCAAAATACTCTGGTTCAATGACGCAGATGAATTCTTCAAATGATTTGTAGGTATAGACAGTTGGAGGAGTCTGTTTTGGGCTTGGGCTGGGAACTATTTGTTTGTAAAAAGGGGGTGGTGTTAATTTCTGTTTTGGGCTTGGACATGGTAGAGGTAAATGTGGGCTTGATGGTTGGGGACATTCTGCTTTGAGAGATGTTTTGTAAGTCTTTTGTGATGATGTCCCTAAAGGGAATCCTATTGAGGATGAAGATGGTTGTGGCAAAGTTGCAAGAACTGTAAATTTGTTTTCCATTTTTGGTGATTTATCAGGGATGAAAATTGGAGGTTTTGTAGGAGGAGGAACAATGGTAAATAAGGGTTTCTTATCTTTATTTTTCTCCATAGAGTTTGAAAACATCCTGCAAAAAGATGATTATCCCGTAATATTTTTTAGCCAAAGGAAATTAAGCTCAATATGAACTAATTTAAGACTTTGTCTTTTGTACCATAATGTATTTTGTAATGCTATTTCTAAAGAGGTCCAAATATGATAATTGAGGGGATAATAAGGATCTCTTTTTCTTTCTTCTATTATTCTTTTTTCGAGATCTTTAATTTCTTTTAGTAATCTATCTTCTTTTCTTTTGAGTAGTTTAAAAGATTCCATATAATATATCATTGTGCCAATTCCTGTGAACATGAGATTAATCTGGTATTAGTAAAGGATTTTGTCTAGTTCCTGTGTAATCACTTTCAATGCATTTTATTATCCTTTTTAATGCAGCAATATTCGCATTTATAGAGGGTTTGTATTTTTGAGCAAAATCATTTTCTAAGAGTTCTTCTAAATCCATGATGTGCCATCTAAGTTCTGCTATTTTACTAATTGGAATTTTTGTGCTTATGTTTTTACTTTCTTGGAGTAATACATCTGTTTTTTGAAAACAATATTTTAAATAATTTATGTTATTCAGATATATGAGTTGGCCATCTATTTTCATATGCCATTGTACTGGTTTTTGTTGGTCAATAGTCATATGGATTGTATCTTGATAGAATTTTTGTCTTGGTGATAATATTTGTTGGGATGAAGATCCTATTTCTAATTTTTGTTTTTTAGGGCTTTCCATTATTTCCTTGTAGGAATTCTCTAGTTAGGAAATCCGGGATTGAATTGTCTTTTCCTGCAATATGAATAATTTCAAAATCAAAAATTGATAATAATGCTTGCCATCTGGCAAATATTTGTTTTGCAGCTAAATTTTTTACGTCTTTTTGTAGAACATCTTTAGCAGCTTTACAGTCTACTTTAACAGTGAATTTTTGATTAAGTAAGTCGTCTTGGAATTTTGTTATGCATAATACTATGGAAAGAATTTCCTTTTTTATTGTGGAATATTTAGATTGAGTTTCATTCCATATTCCTGAATAATACCTTATTATATGGATTTTTCCATTAATTTCTTGAGTTAATATTCCTCCATATCCTATGTCTGAAGCGTCTGTAGATACTATTTTTGGTGCGTTTGGATCACATATTGTTAAACAGGGTAATTGTTTTACATATAACTTAATTTGTTTTATTACATTAGTGTGTTCTTTTGTCCAAGGTTTTGGATTTTTCTTTAATCTGTCATAAAGAGGTTTGCAGATTTGTCTTATCTTTGGAAGAAAATCAGCTATGTAGTTTAACGATCCTAAAAATCTTTGTAATTGAGTTTTGTCTTTTATTTCATCTGGAAATTTGTCCGCAAAGTCTATTGATCTTTGGATAGGTATTATTGTGTTATTGGTTATTTCATGACCTAAAAATCTTATTTTTGTTTGATATAACTTTATCTTGGGTTTAGATAAAACCAGTCCATTTTTTATCATTGTTTTGTAAAATATGTTTAGATGTTTTTCATGTTGTCCTAAATCTTTACTAAAAACTAAAACATCATCTATGTAAACTATAATAAATGTGTAAGGGTTAAATATTTCATTCATGATTTTTTGAAATTCGCTTGGTGCATTTTTTAACCCAAATGGCATTACATTTCATTCGTATTGTCCAAATGGTACTGTGAATGCTGTTTTGTATCTATCTTGTTCTGCTATTTGGATTTGCCAAAATCCTGATTTCATATCAAATTTTGAAAATATTGATGCATTATGCAGTCTTTTTAATAAATCTTGTTTATTAGGGATTGGATACCTAATCCATTTTAAGGCTGTGTTTAATGGTTTATAATTTATTACTAACCTTGGAGCTCCTCTCTCAATCTCCGCATTTTTTGTGACATAGAAAGCAGCATGACCATGGTGATTTGCTTTTCCTTATTAATTTTTTATCTAATAATTCTTTTATTTCTTTCTTACAATATTCTAGTAATTCTTGGTTCATTTGGATTGGTCTTGCTTTAGTTGGAATCATCCTTTCATTAAATTCTTTTTCATATGGTAATGTTATGACATGTTTCTTTCTTTCCCAAAAAGCTGTGGGGAGGTCAGAACATAAGGTTTTTTCGAATTTTTCTAATATCTTTTCTATTTTAATTTTGCATTCTCCTGATTGCAATTTTTCTTCTAACTTTGTATTATGTAAGTCTTCTTTTAAGAATTCAATTTGTTTTTTTAATGAGTTTATTTTTGTTATGTTTTCCTTTTGTACATTGTTAACATCATGGGTAGAAACTGGATATATGAATTTAAATATTATTTTTTGTCCTAATATTTTTGTTTCTACTCCTTGTTTGGATACTTTAAAGGGATATAACATCTGTAGGAAAGGATTTCCTAATATTACTCTTGTATTTAGATCTTTTACAAGTATTAAACTTGTTTTAAAACAAATGTTGTTATTACATATGTGAGCTTCTGGTATTTTATATTTAACTTTTAATAAGGAAGAATTTGCTGCTGAGAGGTTTTGTTTTGTTTTAATAAAATATTTAGAAGGTATTATGCCTTGCTCTATACAATTTAGATCTGCTCCTGAGTCTAGCATGGCTATTCCTTCATATTGGAAGGTTCCTATTGTCATTTTTATGGTGACATACCATTTTTGAAACCTAACTTTATTTATTGCATATAAACTTCCTTCTGTGTCTTCTTCTGTTTCTGTTGAAGAGGATGTTTCTGTTTCCGTATTTTCTCTAGTTCTTATTATTATTCCTTTGTCTTTCCCAAAAGGGTTTTGAAATTGTTCATCTAATTTTTTAGAGGGTTTTTTACCTAAATTTTTGGAGGGTTCTCCTTTATAAGTCGCACTTATTTGTTTTTTAATTTCATGTATTGTTACTTTTGCTTCTAATTCTTTTTGTGATTTTTGTAATTCTAAATTATTTTGTTTTAATAATTTTATTTCTTGTTTTATTTCTCTGATTTCTTTTTGTAAATCTAGTGAAGAGATTTGCTTCTTTTTGTCTTGGAACATTTGTACCACATCTTCATATTGAGATGGTGTGGAAGGTTCTGGTTTTTCCTCCTTTATGGTTTTTTCTAGTTGTCTTAGGAATTTTCGTTTTATAATCGGTTCCTTTATTTCTTTAATTTTTTCTAATATTTCATCATATTGTTCTATAGTATTAATTTTGGTTGTACACATACACACTCCTTTGCATCCATTTTGACATTCATTAATTTCTTCTTCATTATCTGTGAGGTCCGTGCTGAAAGAGGGGTCTTCTCCACTGGTTTGTTCATTTTCTGTGATTGTTACCTCTAGATTATCTATTTGGGATATTATTTGATCTATCTCTTTTATATTAAGGTTATTGCAAATTTGTTTTATTTGTTTTCTAGCTGGGCAGTCTCTAGCTATGTGTCCAGGTTTTCTACATAGGAAACACTTTATTGTTTTATTGTGGGTGTTTGTGTATTTATTATTTTTCTTATATTTCTTGTTATTATATTTGTTACTATATCTTTTCTTGTGACTTGAATTTTTATAATATTCAGGTGTTTCTTTTGTGTATTTTTCATTTGTTTTCCTATGTTTTCTTCTATAAGTACTATTTTTATGATAAGGATTGTGTTCATTTCTTTTCTTTTTATGAGGTGGTTTTAATTTTCCAAACCCAAATTGTTCACACCAATTTCCTAATTCTCTACGTGTTTGTGCACTTTCTTTCTTTAATTTATAATTTAATCTTTGGTCCTGACATAATCTTAGTCCTGTTATATTTACACTAGTGATTAAATCTCCATAGGTTAATTCATTATAAGAAATTTTTCCAAATTTTTGTTCTATTGTTTCTTTTACTTTTTCTGAAAATAATCCTGGTAGTCCAGTAATAAATTTTTCTTTCCAGTATATATTATTCGGGTCTGCTAGGTTAAAGACTCTTTGTAAGAAATTCTCTTTATACCATTTGAATTGTCCTAATTTTCTACATTTTAAATTTTGTAATATTTCTGAATTTCTTTCTGTATATAAATCTATGTCTCCTATGAAATGGGTTGTGATGTTAAATATTAGAGTTATTAATTGTGCTGGTGCAGGCCTTCCAATTTCATCTACTAAAGGTTGTCCTTGAGCATCATTTCTTACTGCAGTTAAAATAGCATTTTTTATTTCTTCTCCTAATAATTTATCCCACCAGGTTCGTAGCTGTCCTGTGAAACCTAGGATTATATTTTCTGTAGCTTGTCTTTCTGTAATATTTTGTGTTTTGTAAATATTTCCTACGATTATCATTTCTTTCGTTTTATTAATAATTTCCATTTCACTTAATCCATCAATGTTCCATTCATAAATATTTTTTGCATTGTAAGATTTTTGTTGATTTCCTATTATTTCTAAATCATCCGCTTCTTTTTTATAAAAACCTTGAATGGCTTGTATTAGTTTATCCTTATTGTTTATTTCATCATTTTCTAATCAAGAATGGATTCGATTCGGATGTTGATTGTTCATTATATTCTGTTAATACCACGATGGTTTTGTTGTCACTTGTACTTGTTTCCTTTTTTACTCTTATGTATGCGTCTATGTTTTGCATTAAATTATTTATCGGGTCATGTAAGGTTGGTCTACCACCGGACATTTTAAATGGGTTTTCCGAAGGTGGTATCTCGTTTATTATATGAGGTTGATGCTTTTTCCTTTCTGTTTGAGGGGTTTTATTATATAATTCAAAGATATTCTCGTGTATCTTTTGGATATTATTCCTGCTTGGTTGTTTATTAATTGGGGTAGGAAAATCTGTTTGTGTTGTAAGGCCATCTACTTCTTCTTTTACCATTGTTATACCATTTGTAACAATATCTATTTTGTTTTCTACTCTGTCCAATTGTTGTCCTATTGTATGTATTGATAAATTTGTCCAATTATTTTGCAAATGTAAGTCTTTCGTTAGTCTTTCTTCTATTTGGTCAGGGTGGACTATTGGTAAAATTCCATGTGTGATTCCATTCTTACAAAAATAGGCCGGTTCAAGCGGAGGTCTTTCACTTTCATAGAATTCATTACTTGGTAGGTTGTTTGCTGTTACTTTATACCATTTATTAAGGTTCTGAGTTATTGGATTTAGTTTATATAGGTATTTATTGTTTAAGAATTCAAAGAATGGTATATGTATTTCTTGTATTTTACATAAGTCATAATATGCTTCTTTAATTATTTTTTGTTCTTTTTCGTTATATGTTTTAAAGAATAATTCTCTATTTTTATTATTTTCTTCGCTTTGGAATTCTTCTCGTAAAACCTTTTTATTTAATCTAAATTCATTTTTTATCATATTTAATGTGAAATTACTATCTTCATATGGATGGGCAAAATTTCCATCTCTTTTTATGCCAATATTATTGGCTTCATATACATTTTCTGTTTCAATTTCTGATTCTAAAATTGGTTGATTGTTTTGTGAATTATTTCTCTGTTGGAATTCACCTATTCCTGAAGTAGATCTTCTGGCTGGTATATTAAAATTAAGATTTTTGTTTCTGTTTAAAGATTGTGTTCTTTTGAATTTTAGTTCTACTGAACCATCTACGTATTGTGTGACTTGTTCTAATTCACTTGTCTGCTTATTTTTCGCACTTGTGTCTGGCACAGTTTTTGCCGGATAAGTCCATTTTTCTGGCAGAGTTATTTCACTCCATTTGATTGTTTTAGGAATAGTTATATTTGCTTTTGTATGATCAATTTCCCAAAAAACCGTTTCTCCGGTAGTCTTGCTTCTATTAAAAGCATTTGGACAAAGTCCAGTATTCATTACTTTGTATTGAAGTCTACAAAATATTTCATAAATATGAGAACCTACTTGCATATGATAGTTATGGGTTAAAATATCTAAGGTTAATATTTTCATTATATGTGGATCTGTCAGGGATATTGTGAAATTAGGATATGTGTTATATATATATATATATATATATATATATAGAACCGGCCTATTTCTGTAAAAATGGAATCACACATGGAATTTTACCAATAGTCCACCCTGACCAAATAGAAGAAAGACTGACGAAAGACTTACATTTGCAAAATAATTAGACAAATTTATCAATACATACAATAGGACAACAATTGGACAGAGTAGAAAACAAAATAGATATTGTTACAAATGGTATAACAATGGTAAAAGAAGAAGTAGATGGTCTTACAACACAAACAGATTTTCCCACCCCAATTAATAAACAACCAGAAACGGGAATAATATCCAAAAGATATACAGAATATGCTGAATTATATAATAAAACACCTTCAAACAGAAAAGAAAAAGCATCAACTTCATATAATAAACAGATGCCACCTTCGGAAAACCCATTTAAAATGTCCGGTGTTAGACCAACCTTACATGACCCCATAAATAATTTAATGCAAAACATAGATGCATACATAAGAGTAAAAAAGGAAACAAGTACAAGTGACAACAAAACCATCAGGATATTAACAGAGTATAATGAACAATCAACATCTGAATCAGAATCCATCCTTGATTCTGAAAATGATGAAATAAACAATAAGAAGGATAAACTAATACAAGCCATTCAAGGTTTTTATAAAAAAGAAGCGGATGATTTAGAAATAATAGGAAATCAACAAAAATCTTACAATGCAAAAAATATTTATGAATGGAACATTGATGGATTAAGTGAAATGGAAATTATTAATAAAACGAAAGAAATGATAATCGTAGGAAATATTTACAAAACACAAAATATTACAGAAAGACAAGCTACAGAAAATATAATCCTAGGTTTCACAGGACAGCTACGAACCTGGTGGGATAAATTATTAGGAGAAGAAATAAAAATGCTATTTTAACCGCAAAGAAAATGATGCTCAAGGACAACCTTTAGTAGATGAAATTGGAAGGCTGCACCAAAGACAATTAATAACTCTAATATTTAACATCACAACCCATTTCATAGGAGACATAGATTTATATACAGAAAGAAATTCAGAAATATTACAAAATTTAAAATGTAGAAAATTAGGACAATTCAAATGGTATAAAGAGAATTTCTTACAAAGAGTTTTTAACCTAGCAGACCCAAATAATATATACTGGAAAGAAAAATTTATTACTGGACTACCAGGATTATTTTCAGAAAAAGTAAAAGAAACAATAGAACAAAAATTTGGAAAAATTTCTTATAATGAATTAACCTATGGAGATTTAATCACTAGTGTAAATATAACAGGACTAAGATTATGTCAGGACCAAAGATTAAATTATAAATTAAAGAAAGAAAGTGCACAAACACGTAGAGAATTAGGAAATTGGTGTGAACAATTTGGGTTTGGAAAATTAAAACCACCTCATAAAAAGAAAAGAAATGAACACAATCCTTATCATAAAAATAGTACTTATAGAAGAAAACATAGGAAAACAAATGAAAAATACACAAAAGAAACACCTGAATATTATAAAAATTCAAGTCACAAGAAAAGATATAGTAACAAATATAATAACAAGAAATATAAGAAAAATAATAAATACACAAACACCCACAATAAAACAATAAAGTGTTTCCTATGTAGAAAACCCGACACATAGCTAGAGACTGCCCAGCCAGAAAACAAATAAAACAAATTTGCAATAACCTTAATATAAAAGAGATAGATCAAATAATATCCCAAATAGATAATCTAGAGGTAACAATCACAGAAAATGAACAAACCAGTGGAGAAGACCCCTCTTTCAGCACGGACCTCACAGATAATGAAGAAGAAATTAATGAATGTCAAAATGGATGCAAAGGAGTGTGTATGTGTACAACCAAAATTAATACTATAGAACAATATGATGAAATATTAGAAAAAATTAAAGAAATAAAGGAACCAGTTATAAAAAGAAAATTCCTAAGACAACTAGAAAAAACCATAAAGGAGGAAAAACCAGAACCTTCCACACCATCTCAATATGAAGATGTGGTACAAATGTTCCAAGACAAAAAGAAGCAAATCTCTTCACTAGATTTACAAAAAGAAATCAGAGAAATAAAACAAGAAATAAAATTATTAAAACAAAATAATTTAGAATTACAAAAATCACAAAAAGAATTAGAAGCAAAAGTAACAATACATGAAATTAAAAAACAAATAAGTGCGACTTATAAAGGAGAACCCTCCAAAAATTTAGGTAAAAAACCCTCTAAAAAATTAGATGAACAATTTCAAAACCCTTTTGGGAAAGACAAAGGAATAATAATAAGAACTAGAGAAAATACGGAAACAGAAACATCCTCTTCAACAGAAACAGAAGAAGACACAGAAGGAAGTTTATATGCAATAAATAAAGTTAGGTTTCAAAAATGGTATGTCACCATAAAAATGACAATAGGAACCTTCCAATATGAAGGAATAGCCATGCTAGTCTCAGGAGCAGATCTAAACTGTATAGAGCAAGGCATAATACCTTCTAAATATTTTATTAAAACAAAACAAATGATCTATCTCTTTTATATTAAGGTTATTGCAAATTTGTTTTATTTGTTTTCTAGCTGGGCAGTCTCTAGCTATGTGTCCAGGTTTTCTACATAGGAAACACTTTATTGTTTTATTGTGGGTGTTTGTGTATTTATTATTTTTCTTATATTTCTTGTTATTATATTTGTTACTTGAATTTTTATAATATTCAGGTGTTTCTTTTGTGTATTTTTCATTTCGATCTAAACATAGGCAAAGCATGAGAATAATAAAGATGACTAATAAAAATATATTAATTCTAAAGGAAAATTCATGGAATTGCTACAGTAAAACAGTAATTTTGACTTTTTTCTAATAGTAAATTTGACTTTTTTTATTTCTAGGGTACGTGGTCTTTGTTCTACCCGGCACACACTTTATAAATTTTGAATATTATAAAGCCGCGATGAGTGAGGATAAAAACCTCCAACTCAAAAGTGTCTCTGGGACACCTTGACGCTACCTGGTTTCCGACCGATATACCTCATTTATTTAAAAGTCTCTTTTACTAAAAGAAAGCATATGAATATAAAGAATAAAAATAAAGAACTCAGAATAATAGGAATAACTTACTTCTTTATTTATGTATCTCTTCGTAATTTACAAGAATTGTACAGTGGATGGTTGGATACAGTGGATGGTTCAGGGGTAGAGAGATATCTAGAGAGAAGGGGAAGATGTGGAAACTGAAAAAATAAAAACCAAAACCTGCCTCATTTAATGAGGAGGGCTCCTTATTTATACTACAAAGATAAGTAATGGATCGCGCCACATGTTCGGTGCGCATTTGTCCTCATAAGAGAGGGATCCACCACCTTTGACTAATATATAAACTTACAAAATAAATTGTTATCCACTGAGAAAGTGGATTCCATTTGTCGGGGCGGCTTCACTGTGGCTTCACTGTGAGATGCCCTTTTTTTCTGTCTTCACTTCTTTTGTCAAATATGGTGGGGGTCACCATATTATCTTGTTGGGCTGCTTTCTTGTTCATCTTTTGTCTTGAAATTGGTGGAAGCTGACCTTTGCTGATGAGTTGCTGATGTAGTCATCCTCATAGGTCTCCTTCTAGCTCCTGGATGGGCTGGGTGAAGATGTCTTCATTGTTGTAGAAATCATCTTCTGGCATTGTTGTTGACGATGAGCTTCCTTCATCGCTGAGCTGTCCCATTAGTCTTTCTAAATCTTCATGATTTGTACACTTAGCCATTTGCGCCATGATTTGTTGTTTTCTCTGGAGGAATTCTTCATTTTTCTGAATTTGTTTTGGCGGATGCAATATTTTGTATTTTGTTTGAGGTATGCTTTGACCGCAGCCAAATTACATCGGAATATTTCGGTTTTTTCCCACCATTTGATCTTATGTTTCCTGATCAAGATGGGAAGAATTGTTTTTCTTACACACTCACACTTTTGTTGCTCTTGAGCACCCATTTGTAAACCCATTTGTACACATTCACACATTTGTTCTTGTAAACCCATTTGTACACACTCACACATTTGTTCTTGTAAACCCATTTGTACACACTCACACATTTGTTCCTCCGTTAGGTCAAATTCTGTCATGAAAATCAAGGGACCTGGAAGTTATGACAAAATTGGGCCCAAATGGGGGATTGTTCAATTTCCTCTGGATAAGTAATTTGTTTGGCCCAGAGATTTAAGGCCTGTTTTGTAGAATTTGTAAACATTCTGCTAGGCCATTATCCTGTAATATTAGCATGCAGGTGCGAATAAAGTTCACAATAAAGTAACATAAGTAATTGTTTTTTATGCCAAATTGTATTGTCAATTGCGGTTTCTAAATTGGCCCAAATGTTTAATGCGTTTTCTAAAATGGTCCAAAAATATGGATCTCTTAATCTTTCATCTCTTAATGCTTTTTCAAGGATATTAATTTCATTTTTAAGTTTTTGCTCTTTCCGACTAATTTCTCTGAAGATTGTCAAATATCGGGTCATTGTAATTGATCCTGTAAGCATAAAATTAATCTGGTATTAGCAAGGGATTTTGTCTAGAGTTTCCAGTATGGTCATTTTCAATACATTTTATTATTCTTTTAAGGGCAGATATGTTATAGATAATCTGTATTTTCTATAAGTAATTTATGTCATTTAGATGTATTTTCATTGTCCATTCTCCATGGTTTTGTTGACTGTTTGCCATATTGATTATATCTTGGTAAAATTTTTCTCTTAGTGATAATGTTTGCGTTTGAGATGATGATCCTATTTCTAGCTTTTGTCTTTTAGGGATTTCCATGTTTTTCTTGCAGAAATTCTCTTGTTAGGAAGTCTGGAATGGAGTTATCTTTTCCTGCAATATGAATTATTTCAAAATCAAAAATTGATAATAAAGCTTGCCACCTGGCAAAGATTTGTTTAGCAGCTAAATTTTTTACATCTTTTTGTAAAACATCTTTAGCAGCTTTACAATCTACTTTAACAGTGAATTTTTGATTGAGTAAATCATCTTGAAATTTTGTTATACATAGAACTATAGAAAGAATTTCCTTTTTTATTGTGGAATATTTAGATTGGGTTTCATTCCATATTCCTGAGTAATATCTGATTATATGTGTTTTTCCATTAATTTCTTGAGTTAATATTCCTCCATATCCTATATCTGAGGCATCTGTAGAGACTGTCTTGTGTGCTTTTGGATCACATATTGTTAAACACGGCAATTGTTTTACATACAATTTAATTTGTTTTATTACATTTGTGTGTTCTTTTGTCCAAGGTTTTGGGTTTTTCCTTAATCTATCATAAAGTGGTTTGCAGATTTGTCTTATTTTTGGAAGAAAATCAGCTATGTAGTTTAATGATCCTAAAAATCTTTGTAATTGGGTTTTGTCCTTTATTTCATCTGGAAATTTGTCTGCAAAGTCTATTGATCTTTGAATAGGTATTATTGTGTTATTAGTTATTTCATGACCTAAGAACCTTATTTTTGTTTGATATAACTTCATCTTAGGTTTAGATAAAACCAGTCCATTTTTTATCATTGTTTTGTAAAATATGTTTAGATGTTTTTCATGTTGTCCTAAATCTTTACTAAAAACTAAAACATCATCTATGTAAACTATAATAAATGTGTAAGGGTTAAATATTTCATTCATGATTTTTTGAAATTCGCTTGGTGCATTTTTTAACCCAAATGGCATTACATTCCATTCGTATTGTCCAAATGGTACCGTGAATGCTGTTTTGTATCTATCTTGTTCTGCTATTTGGATTTGCCAAAATCCTGATTTCATATCAAATTTTGAAAATATTGATGCATTATGCAGTCTTTTTAATAAATCTTGTTTATTAGGGATTGGATACCTAATCCATTTTAAGGCTGTGTTTAATGGTTTATAATTTATTACTAACCTTGGAGCTCCTCTCTCAATCTCTGCATTTTTTGTGACATAGAAAGCAGAGCATGACCATGGTGATTTGCTTTTCCTTATTAATTTTTTATCTAATAATTCTTTTATTTCTTTCTTACAATATTCTAGTAATTCTTGGTTCATTTGGATTGGTCTTGCTTTAGTTGGAATCATCCTTTCATTAAATTCTTTTTCATATGGTAATGTTATGACATGTTTCTTTCTTTCCCAAAAAGCTGTGGGGAGGTCAGAACATAAGGTTTTTTCGAATTTTTCTAATATCTTTTCTATTTTAATTTTGCATTCTCCTGATTGCAATTTTTCTTCTAACTTTGTATTATGTAAGTCTTCTTTTAAGAATTCAATTTGTTTTTTTAATGAGTTTATTTTTGTTATGTTTTCCTTTTGTACATTGTTAACATCATGGGTAGAAACTGGATATATGAATTTAAATATTATTTTTTGTCCTAATATTTTTGTTTCTACTCCTTGTTTGGATACTTTAAAGGGATATAACATCTGTAGGAAAGGATTTCCTAATATTATTCTTGTATTTAGATCTTTTACAAGTATTAAACTTGTTTTAAAACAAATGTTGTTATTACATATGTGAGCTTCTGGTATTTTATATTTAACTTTTAATAAGGAAGAATTTGCTGCTGAGAGGTTTTGTTTTGTTTTAATAAAATATTTAGAAGGTATTATGCCTTGCTCTATACAGTTTAGATCTGCTCCTGAGTCTAGCATGGCTATTCCTTCATATTGGAAGGTTCCTATTGTCATTTTTATGGTGACATACCATTTTTGAAACCTAACTTTATTTATTGCATATAAACTTCCTTCTGTGTCTTCTTCTGTTTCTGTTGAAGAGGATGTTTCTGTTTCCGTATTTTCTCTAGTTCTTATTATTATTCCTTTGTCTTTCCCAAAAGGGTTTTGAAATTGTTCATCTAATTTTTTAGAGGGTTTTTTACCTAAATTTTTGGAGGGTTCTCCTTTATAAGTCGCACTTATTTGTTTTTTAATTTCATGTATTGTTACTTTTGCTTCTAATTCTTTTTGTGATTTTTGTAATTCTAAATTATTTTGTTTTAATAATTTTATTTCTTGTTTTATTTCTCTGATTTCTTTTTGTAAATCTAGTGAAGAGATTTGCTTCTTTTTGTCTTGGAACATTTGTACCACATCTTCATATTGAGATGGTGTGGAAGGTTCTGGTTTTTCCTCCTTTATGGTTTTTTCTAGTTGTCTTAGGAATTTTCTTTTTATAACTGGTTCCTTTATTTCTTTAATTTTTTCTAATATTTCATCATATTGTTCTATAGTATTAATTTTGGTTGTACACATACACACTCCTTTGCATCCATTTTGACATTCATTAATTTCTTCTTCATTATCTGTGAGGTCCGTGCTGAAAGAGGGGTCTTCTCCACTGGTTTGTTCATTTTCTGTGATTGTTACCTCTAGATTATCTATTTGGGATATTATTTGATCTATCTCTTTTATATTAAGGTTATTGCAAATTTGTTTTATTTGTTTTCTAGCTGGGCAGTCTCTAGCTATGTGTCCAGGTTTTCTACATAGGAAACACTTTATTGTTTTATTGTGGGTGTTTGTGTATTTATTATTTTTCTTATATTTCTTGTTATTATATTTGTTACTATATCTTTTCTTGTGACTTGAATTTTTATAATATTCAGGTGTTTCTTTTGTGTATTTTTCATTTGTTTTCCTATGTTTTCTTCTATAAGTACTATTTTTATGATAAGGATTGTGTTCATTTCTTTTCTTTTTATGAGGTGGTTTTAATTTTCCAAACCCAAATTGTTCACACCAATTTCCTAATTCTCTACGTGTTTGTGCACTTTCTTTCTTTAATTTATAATTTAATCTTTGGTCCTGACATAATCTTAGTCCTGCTATATTTACACTAGTGATTAAATCTCCATAGGTTAATTCATTATAAGAAATTTTTCCAAATTTTTGTTCTATTGTTTCTTTTACTTTTTCTGAAAATAATCCTGGTAGTCCAGTAATAAATTTTTCTTTCCAGTATATATTATTTGGGTCTGCTAGGTTAAAAACTCTTTGTAAGAAATTCTCTTTATACCATTTGAATTGTCCTAATTTTCTACATTTTAAATTTTGTAATATTTCTGAATTTCTTTCTGTATATAAATCTATGTCTCCTATGAAATGTGTTGTGATATTAAATATTAGAGTTATTAATTGTGCTGGTGCAGGTCTTCCAATTTCATCTACTAAAGGTTGTCCTTGAGCATCATTTCTTACTGCAGTTAAAATAGCATTTTTTATTTCTTCTCCTAATAATTTATCCCACCAGGTTCGTAGCTGTCCTGTGAAACCTAGGATTATATTTTCTGTAGCTTGTCTTTCTGTAATATTTTGTGTTTTGTAAATATTTCCTACAATTATCATTTCTTTCGTTTTATTAATAATTTCCATTTCACTTAATCCATCAATGTTCCATTCATAAATATTTTTTGCATTGTAAGATTTTTGTTGATTTCCTATTATTTCTAAATCATCCGCTTCTTTTTTATAAAAACCTTGAATGGCTTGTATTAGTTTATCCTTATTGTTTATTTCATCATTTTCAGAATCAAGGATGGATTCTGATTCAGATGTTGATTGTTCATTATATTCTGTTAATACCCTGATGGTTTTGTTGTCACTTGTACTTGTTTCCTTTTTTACTCTTATGTATGCATCTATGTTTTGCATTAAATTATTTATGGGATCATGTAAGGTTGGTCTAACACCGGACATTTTAAATGGGTTTTCCGAAGGTGGTATCTGTTTATTATATGAGGTTGATGCTTTTTCCTTTCTGTTTGAAGGTGTTTTATTATATAATTCAGCATATTCTGTATATCTTTTGGATATTATTCCCGTTTCTGGTTGTTTATTAATTGGGGTGGGAAAATCTGTTTGTGTTGTAAGACCATCTACTTCTTCTTTTACCATTGTTATACCATTTGTAACAATATCTATTTTGTTTTCTACTCTGTCCAATTGTTGTCCTATTGTATGTATTGATAAATTTGTCCAATTATTTTGCAAATGTAAGTCTTTCGTCAGTCTTTCTTCTATTTGGTCAGGGTGGACTATTGGTAAAATTCCATGTGTGATTCCATTCTTACAAAAATAGGCCGGTTCAAGCGGAGGTCTTTCACTTTCATAGAATTCATTACTTGGTAGGTTGTTTGCTGTTACTTTATACCATTTTTTAAGGTTCTGAGTTATTGGATTTAATTTATATAGCTATTTATCATTTAGGAACTCAAAGAATGGTATATGTATTTCTTGTATTTTACATAGGTCATAATATGCTTCTTTAATTATTTTTTGTTCTTTTTCGTTATATGTTTTAAAGAATAATTCTCTATTTTTATTATTTTCTTCGCTTTGGAATTCTTCTCTTAAAACCTTTTTATTTAATCTAAATTCATTTTTTATCATATTTAATGTGAAATTACTATCTTCATATGGATGAGCAAAGTTTCCATTTCTTTTTATGCCAATATTATTGGCTTCATATACATTTTCTGTTTCAATTTCTGATTCTAAAATTGGTTGATTGTTTTGTGAATTATTTCTCTGTTGGAATTCACCTATTCCTGAAGTAGATCTTCTGGCTGGTATATTAAAATTAAGATTTTTGTTTCTGTTTAAAGATTGTGTTCTTTTGAATTTTAGTTCTACTGAACCATCTACGTATTGTGTGACTTGTTCTAATTCACTTGTCTGCTTATTTTTCGCACTTGTGTGCAGTGCAGTTTTGCCGGATAAGTCCATTTTTCTGGCAGAGTTATTTCACTCCATTTGATTGTTTTAGGAATAGTTATATTTGCTTTTGTATGGTCAATTTCCCAAAAAACCGTTTCTCCGGTAGTCTTGCTTCTATTAAAAGCATTTGGACAAAGTCCAGTATTCATTACTTTGTATTGAAGTCTACAAAATATTTCATAAATATGAGAACCTACTTGCATATGATAGTTATGGGTTAAAATATCTAAGGTTAATATTTTCATTATATGTGGATCTGTCAGGGATATTGTGAAATTAGGATATGTGTTAAAATGTATTGGTCCATTTGATAGGCTTGTTTCTATTGCTCCTAATAAAGAGTCTACATAATTTAAATGTCTTGCATCTCTTAAGGTTACTTGTATACTTGTATCTAGTCCTTCCATTGTTAATGGTTTAATTGCAACTTGTACTAGTCCTATGTGTAGGAATCTATATCCTTGTGATATATATTTTCTAATTGAAGATTTTGAAAATAGACTCATGGTTTGATTATTGGAATATAAAGGGATTATTTTTTCTTTTACTTTAATTGCTAATCTAGATTTGAAATCAAATATTCCTTTATCTTTATATATTTCAGAGGTTGAAATTGAGGGAGGTTTCCAATTTGTTAAAAATTGACTATCCCATGATATTTCTTTAGACAATATGCTTTTATTACTTCTATCTTCATCATTCTCAGTTTGTATGTTATAATCATTCATTTGATTATTGTGATGTCTAGAGGTTCTTCTATTCGTAAAATTACCTAACCAACTCATTATTTATCCTATGTCTTGCCTCGGATGCACTTCCTTTCCTAATCGGATGCACGACTTACTCTCCTTTCTGCGTGACTTAGACCTAGGACACACACCGACTCGGGACCAATAAATAATTTGAGTTAATTAGCTAACTTTGTTGAATAAAAGGCTCTGATACCAAAATAAGCAAAGGATCGATCTAAACATAGGCAAAGCATGAGAATAATAAAGATGACTAATAAAAATATATTAATTCTAAAGGAAAATTCATGGAATTGCTACAGTAAAACAGTAATTTTGACTTTTTTCTAATAGTAAATTTGACTTTTTTTATTTCTAGGGTACGTGGTCTTTGTTCTACCCGGCACACACTTTATAAATTTTGAATATTATAAAGCCGCGATGAGTGAGGATAAAAACCTCCAACTCAAAAGTGTCTCTGGGACACCTTGACGCTACCTGGTTTCCGACCGATATACCTCATTTATTTAAAAGTCTCTTTTACTAAAAGAAAGCATATGAATATAAAGAATAAAAATAAAGAACTCAGAATAATAGGAATAACTTACTTCTTTATATATATATATATATATATATATATATATATATATATATATATTGTGTGTGTGTGTGTATATATATATATATATATATACACATATTATTTGTAACGACCCCAACCCTAGGCACTAATTTTAAATATTATATTATATGCTTCAAATATTTATGTTAACTTATGTGTTCAATTATGTCTTTAAATTCTTAAATTAAGATAAATTGGGTGAGAAGTAAATTTAGAATCTTTTATGAAACTATTAGACATTAAATAAAGAAACTTGGAGAAATAATAAAAATGGAAATATGCTAAATAGTACAAGGAGGTAATTGGGTAGGATGAATTATTTAAGATAAGAATTTATTTTTTTAAAATGAGTTAGGGTGAAAGCCTTGGTTTATTTTTGAAGGGGGGCCAATTGTATTACTCCCTCCTATGCATGCCAAGTGTCCCCTCTCCTCTCCCCCATACTCCCTCCATCCGCCCCCTCAATCACTCTCCTCACTTTTCCCTACTCCCTCTTACCTCCTCCCTCACTCTTCTTCATCTTTCTTTCTTATCATTCTCCATGGGGAGAACCCTAGTGGAAGCTCTCAACCCAAGCTTTGAAGCCAAGCTATTCTTCCACCATTTTCAAGTCCAAGGGTAGTTTTGAAGATGGATCATCTAGGAGAGTCCATCAAGTGAGAAAGATCAACCTTCCATATTGAAACCCTAATGTGAGTTATTATGATTCCCTTCTCCTATGTGTTCATGAGTTCTTTGATTATTGTTCTTGGCTTAATGATGTTGATTTCTTGCTTGGAAACCTAAATGGGAGTTGATTGATTTGAAAATGAACATTGTTGAAGTTAGGGTTCAAGGAAGATCATTAGAAGGGTTTGAAATGGGTGGAATGGGTAGAGATAAATGATCTAGGATTACTTGGTTGTGAGTTTATATGTTTTGAATGGGACTTGGTAAGATGAAGGTGTTCTTGGGTGTTCTTGATCAAGCCATGGTAGAGGGAAAGAAGAACTAGGTTGAAAAGGGTTAAAAATCTGCAAAAGGGGCTGGAGGAGGCTTGGGCGGTCGCCCAAGTGGGCTTGGGCGGTCGCCTGCCGGGCAGGAGGTCCAAATTCCCTTGAGGTCAACTTGGGCGGTCGCCCAAGTGGTTAAGGGCGGTCGCCCAAGCTGGCAGAAACCATAAATTCTCTTGAGGTCCACTTGGGCGGTCGCCCAAGTGTAAGGGCGGTCGCCCAAGACCCTGAACCAAGTTTAGAGTTGTTCAAACCTAATCAAACTCGAACCAAAATGGAATCTCTTTAACCTAGATTAAAGTAGAATACTTTGGCTACACATTGACATCCTAAGTGATCAAAATGGAATTGGGGAAGTACTTTAAATGTTGCTTGGAAAACGCTAGTTAACCTAGTTTGGTAACTTAGCAGAAATGATTCTAACTTGGTAAATTGAACTTGGATCTTCATAGAGGCCTTGTATTATTGTATAAAGACCTTGTAGGATGGATTGATGGTATTTCCTTGCCTTACTTTGAGTTCATATACATTGGTGATATTATGCATAGTGTGTTGATTTATTGTTGCACTATGATATTGGTTGGACATGAGTATATTTACCATGTTGATATATTGTTATCCCTTTTTGTGGATTGTATTCAAGTATCTATTATGTGCTTGATAATGTTGAATACTTGTTATAGTATTTCGTCGTTATGATAATCTACTTGTTGTAGGATTCCCTACTTTGGAATTCCTAAACTGTACATGTTGATACAAAGATTTATATAGCCTAGTGTGCTAATATGTTGAATACTTGATATAGTATTGCTATCTTCATGATATGTCAGCTGTGGTATGTATCCCTACTTTGGATCATACAATGTTTGGTTAAGCAAGTATGTTATTATTGTGCTTAGTTATGTAAATCCAAGTGGTATTGATTTATTTGTTTGTTGGACAATGTATGGGATTATAATGGCATCGAGCCAAGTTCATTATAATTTATACATTGGTAACCCAATTGTCCCCCTTGTGTGGGATTTGTGGGCTAGCATCTCCTTTTGAGGTAGATGGTCTAGTTTCACCGGGGATATGATCGTGTGTCGGAATCCCTATGGTACTGTTATTGTTCATGGTTCCGGAACCGCTTCTTCAAGCTATTCTTTGCTGCTCGGTTGTGTATATCCTTTTGGAGATGAAACCTTGCCTCGCATCCTTCTAAGTGTTACTTTATCGTACTTATGTGTTGTGATATATTCATGCTTTGAGATGGTCCTTGTTTCCAACCGGTATGGGACGGTTGGCGGCAGGGAGCCTCTCGGGTTATGTGGATATGTCTTTTGATGTGTTGCATCTTATATGGCATATTGCTGCATTCATAATAGCTCATTGAGATTTATTCTCACCCCTCTCCCTTTACTGTTTTAGATCCCGAGACAGGTGGACCGGCCAAGTAAGGGCGGAAAGGAGTTGGATGTGGTATTTTGGGTTTGTCGGGGTACGTATAGGTTGGCGTAGAAATTGTGTATTGATATAATTCTTTTAAAGGGTTTGTATTTATAAACTCTAATCTTATTTTATTTTCGACATCTTTTTGTAAATCATTTATTACTTTCGGAGTTGGTCAACTCTTCCCCCAGTGTAGAAAGGAGTAGAGTTATTTTGAAATGGGTATGTAAATGGTGTAGCGTTTGAAAGTTAAATCAAAGTTTTTTTAAAGTTTAGGATATTTGGGTTAGTTTGAGGACGCTCCAACTCGGGACACGTGTAGGTTCCGGGTCGGGGTCCTCACATTATTTGTCGGTTTGATTCAATCTTACACACTCACATGTGGTTACTTGTTAGCTTAGGAACAAACAAGTATAAGGCTACCAAACTGTTGGGCCCTACATTTTCAGTCAACATGTTTTGCAACTTACGCCTAAACAACTTGGTACTAACAACTTGGGTTGTTCTGTTTACAACTTGGTTTTTACAGGTTGGGACGCATAACGCTTTTCCTATTTTATAGGGAACGTGCCAAAGACCAGTTCAACCACGATTCTTCAGCAAGCCAACGATTATCTCTTTCCCAACGGATGAGTGCGGATAAATCTCCAAGGATAAACCTCAATTCCGAGTTTGTAGGCCCTCATTGTTATTTAGTTTTATTCTTGAGGTATAAAAGGGAACATACACTGTAAATTCACACACGCACTACACTAGCCTAAGCTCCCTTTTCATACGCTCTTAGCATTGTAATCTCAAGAAAATTCATAGTAAACTTTCGGTCAAGGCAGGAGCCACATCCTCCCGGGGTTTTATGCCGGCGAACAAGTTGTTCAAGGGCTTTCCCTAGTCAACAAATTGTCTTGTGTCCATTTCTATTCAACTTGATAGTCATTGTACCTAGATTCATATCACTTTAGTCACTTTTCCCATCATACAAATCTAATTGTTGAAATTTGACCAAAACAATTTGGCGCCGTCCGTGGGAAACTTTGATTATCTAAGTAGAAATGGTTAATCCATCTTCCAGCCAGCCGAGTCGGCCGCTTCCTCGTTTCCAATGCCCAAGGCAACCCTCCTCCAAGTGCGTAAGCCGTCAACTTGGAGATAATGTCCAACATGGCGGACATGATGAGGAAAATAGGCGATCGGTTGGATGATCGTGAGCGTACGAATACAATGATCTTCAATGCCATTGATAGTCTGCGTAAAGGGAAGCAAGCGGAGACTCAAGTATCCACTCCATTTTCACCTTTACTTCCTAGATCTTTGTTCGGTGCGGAGTACAGGACCAAGCCATGTTGGAGATATCCCGATGTCCAACACCTTGCCGGCGGAAAAGCACGATTGTGACATCCGTTCCACCGAGCAACCAAGATTCGGCCTATCGCCTAGCCAATCCGCGCTATCATCTTGCTACACTTATGCTACACCCTGTGGGGCAAACAGAAGTTTCTTTAATGCTTTCGATACTTTTGCACCTCAAGTTAATAATGCTCCTCTTTTCGCGTAAAACCAACTTGTTAAGGAAATGCAAACCATTAAGGAGTTACTCCGAAGCGTGCCGGAGTCAACTTGCCATATCACCAAGTCTCTCCAACTTGCTACAACGAGTCTCGTTTTGTACCGCCGATAGCCGTGTGGAGATCCCGAAGAAGTTCTCGATCCCTCATATGAAGAAGTATGACGGAAGTACCGATCCACAGAGCACGTGTTGTCAGATCAAGAGTCAACGGATATCATAAGTATCCCTCCTATGTTTAAAGAAGCATGTTTTTGCAGGGGCTTTGGCTCAACCTTGTCAGGACCGGCCTTAAAATGGCTAACGGGGCTTCCTCTCAACTCTATTTCATCTTATGCTCAACTTGTCAATATGTTCATTAATCGCTTTCATGCAACAGGGCATTTGACAAGTTGACTAGTGATCTTTATAGAATTGTACAACAAATTTAATGAAAGTCTCAAAGAGTATTTGCACAGTTCAATAAGGAGGCAATGACCATACCCAACTTGGACGTGTCCACAAAGAACGGAGGCATTCCGCATAGGCTTGAAGAAGAGCTCATTGTTTTACAACGAGTTGGTGATGACCCCGCGAAACAACTTGAAGAAATCGTAACTGTGGCCTTGCCTTACATCCGATTGGAGGAAGATAGCTTGGCAATGGGGAAATCAACCGGGAGGACTCCTACTCCTCTATTTGAACCCTCTCGACAGCACGATCGGACTCCCATCACCCTAAGTCCAACAGGCAAACCCCGTTAAAACCGAACCTTCTAGAATTCATGTTGTAGATGATGATCAGAAGGTGATGATAATGATTATCCACAAATCTCCGAATACCGTTTCGTGGACATTGCAGGAATCTTATGCGCCATGGGAAATCTTGGAGATAAAGCGAGATGGCCTAAGAAGAATGACCAAATAACAACTTGGAAGGACAAGTCCAAGTGGTGCGCATTTCATGAAGATTTCGGGCATACCACCGAGAACTGTTTCGCTTTGAGGAAGGAGATTGCTCATTTGTTGTCCAAGGGTCTTCTCAAGGATTTGTTGGGCAAGAAGAGGGTCGAGTGAGTCCAAAGAACCCGGTTCGTAGGAGCAATCTAGGCCCGAGAAAGTTGCACCCTCCGGCCACCAAGGTAGTGAATGTTATTTCAAAGGGTCTCATATTTGCGGCACAACTTACTTCCGCCGCCAAGCGTCATGCCAAGAGCTCTAAGGAAGATCAATCGAATTGCCTATAAGGCGCCGCGACTTCACAGACGGTCATGTCATTTCTTTTGAAGATGAAGATAAAGACAACACGTTGGACCCTCATCATGATGGTCTAGTTGTTCAGTGCGATTGCTAATTGTGTGGTCAAGCGGATCCCGATCGATGGTGGCGCTCGCCAACATCATCTTTACTCATGCTCTTGAAGATATGGGTATTCCTTTGTCTCGAAGTTGTGAAGAACTCATCCGTACCGGTAGGGTTCAAGTGGTGAGGTGAAACAGACATGGGTGAGATCAAGTTGCCCATCTACCTAGAAGGTATGAATTCCATGGAGAGGTTTTGTGTGATCGAATGCTCTTCTTCATACAATGTCATATTGGGAAGGCCTTGGATCCACAACATGAAGGCCGTGCCATCGACTTTTACCATCAATGCGCCAAGTTTCCAACACCTCGGGGTGTTGCCAAGTTGAAGGGAAACCAAAGAAGTCTCTAAGGAATGTTACAAGATCAACATGAAAGCAAGCTCGACCCTCGGCAAGCATAGCAATTAAAGAAAAAGGCCCAGGATGTTCTTGAAGCGGTGGAGCACGATACAAAAAGCGTTCCCGTTGATGCATCAAATCCCGAGGCCCAAGTGCAAGTTGGGATAGACCTACCGTCCGAAATCGAAGAGGAGTTGATCGAGTTCCCGAGAAGCCGTAGATGTCAAGCTTTCGCTTGGAAACATGAGGACATGACGGGATAAGCAAGGATATTATTACTCACAAGTTGAACATCGATCCGACCATCCGTCCCGTCCGTCAAAAGAAGGAAGTTTGCCCAAGAGCGGAATCGATCATTAAGGATGAAGTTGAAAGGTCGCCGAAGTCCAAGATGATCGTAGAAGTTCAGCATCCAAAGTGGTTGGCTAACGTTGTAGTGGTGGAGAAGAAGAATGGCAAGTGGCGAGTATGCGTGGACTTCACCGACTTGAACAAGGCCCGTCCAAAGGATCCATTCCCTCTCCCTCATATTGATTCTCTTGTTGATGAGACAAATGGCCACGACATCTTGACGTTCATGGATGCATCTTCCGGTATCAACAAATTCAAATGGAACCTTCGGACCAAGAAGATACAAAGCATTCATGACTCCTAAGGTATATATTGTTATATTTCTATGCCGTTTGGTCTTAAAAATGCAGGGGCAACCTACCAAAGGTTGGGTAAACAAGATGTTCAAAGATCAACTTGGCAAGACGATGGAGGTCTACATAGACGACATGGTGGTCAAATCCAAACACATTGAGGATCATGTTGAGCACCTTGCCGAGGCATTCAACATCTTGAAAGCCTTCAACATGAAGCTCAATCCGCGAAGTGCAACTTCGGAGTTAGAGCAGTGCAAATTCTTGGGATATATGGTAACCAAGAGGGGAATCGAAGCAAGTCCCGAACAAATCAAAGCCATTCTCAACTTGGAATCCCCTAAAAATATCAAGGACGTACAAAGGTTAACAGTAGAGTAGCCAGCTTTGAATAGATTTATATCCAAATCATCTCGATAAGTGCAAAGTTATTCTATGAAGTCTTGAGAAAAAACAAACTCTTTCAATGGACCGACCAACATGAGGCGCCTTTCAAACAACTTAAAGAATATTTGATGACGTCACCCCTACTCGCTAAACCCGAACATGGTGAGCCTCTTTATTTATATTTAGCCGTGTCTCGAAACCGCCGTTAGTGCAAGATTAGTGAAGGAAATCCAAGGTGAGCAACATCCTCGTTTACTATGTGAGTAAGTCTTTATTAGATGCCGAAACAAGGTACTCTCATCTTGAAAAATTAATATTAGCCTTAACTACCGCCGCTACCAAATTACGTCATTATTTTGAAACACACTCCATAACCTGTCGAACTAATTATCCTATGAGGAATGTGTTAAGGACTCCGGAGATGTCGGGCGGTTGGCCAAGTGGTCGTCAAGTTGAGCACGTATGACATATCATACGAGCCAAGAACAGCCATCAAATCACAGCCCTAGCCGATTTTGTAGCCGACTTCACCCAAGTTTGCACTGAGGTAGAACCGGAAGTGCAACAACTTGAAGGTAAAACTATTCCTAGATTTTGGACATTATTTACGTATGGAGCCTCAAATTCCAAGGGAACCGGTTTGGGAATAGTCCTAAAATCCCCTCAAGGTGATATCATACCTCAAGCCGTATCTTGTGAATTTAATGCAACAAATAATGAAGCCGAGTATGAAGCCCTAATCACGGGTTTAACTACGGCTTTGAGTTTGAATATTACACATTTAAATGTATTTGTTGATTCTCAATTACTAGCTAACCGCTTTAATGGCGCTTATATGGCGAAGCATTCCAAGATGACTCGTACCTCCAACATGTTAAAGCTTTAGCTTCGAGATTTCTATCATTCTCTTTGGAACAGTCCCCAGAGAAGAAAATACAGAGGCGCACGCCTTGGCCAACTTGGGGTTCAACTTGCAAATCAATGTTGCATACTAATATCCCCATTATTTATGTTAAGTACCTGATAGACCAAGTTGAAGAAACTCAAGTGGTTACTCCACCTATCGGGACACAAGATGCTAAGCCTTCTTGGACCCAACCCGTCATCGAAGTTCCTTCAACTTGGAACTATTCCTCCCGATGTTAAGAATGTTAGGTCATTTAAGATTCGAACTTCAACTTTCGTTGTAATAGATAATATGCCGTTCAAGAAGTCTTTTGCAGTGGCACTACTGAGATGTGTCGATAATGAGCAAGTTGAACTCGGTACTTAAGGAAATCCATGAAGGAATATGTGGGAACCATTCTCGGAGGAAAGGCACTTGCATCAAAGGCCCTCAGTAACGGGATATTACCGGCCAACCATGCGTCAAGATGCCATGAACTATGTGCGTAAATGTGACGCCCGCCAAAGACATAGCAACATCTTGCATCAACCTCGCCGAACCTCTACATCCTATAGTCTCATCTTGGCCTTTCATGCAGCTGGGGCATGGATATTGTAGGCAAGTTGCCCAAAGCTCCAGGAGGCAAAGTATTCATGTTGGCTCTAACCGATTATTTCTCGAAATGGATCGAGGCGTGTTTATGTGCAAGTAAGGGATAAAGAGGTAATTTCATTTTTAAAGAAAAATATCATTAGCAGTTTGGTGTACCATCAAAGATTGTATGTGACAACGGGTCACGCTCATAAGTAAAAAGACCAGTGGATTTTTGTGCTCGCCGGGGCATCAAGTTAATCATGTCCACACCGTCCACCCTCAAGCCAACGGCCAAGCCGAATCAAGCAACAAGTTGATCATCAACAACTTGAAGAAGCGTCTAGACCGTAAGAAGGGGAAATGGGTTGAAGAATTACCACTTGTGCTATGGGCGATAGAACTACTTCTAAAGGAGCCACAGTAGGACTCCCTATTCTTTAGTATTCGGAGCCAAGCCGTGATTCCAGCTTGAAGCAACAAATTCCCACGGCAAGGTATGGCTTATTGACTCAAGATGAAAATAACCTTTTGCTAACTCAAGACTTAGATACAATTGATGAGATCAGTGGATTTAGCCAAGATAAGGATGGCACTATCGCCAGCCGAATTTCTAGGTCTTACAACAAGAATGTCGTAGTTAGAAGGTTCCGTGTCGGGTGATTTAGTTTTGAGAAAAGTATTTCAAAATACAAGAGAATTGAATGCAGTAAGCCGGCTCCCAAGTGGGAAGGCCCATATCTCATCGATGCCGAAGCCGGCAAAGGTGCATACCGGTTGTCAACCCCGAGTGGAGACAAATCCCTAGAAGTTGGAACGCTATCCACTTGAAACTTTATTTCACGTAAGTCCAGCTTATTTATAACTAGACTCTTCAGTACGGTTTAAATTTATGTCAAGTTCAATTACGCATTTCAATTTTTCTACTCTTATTAAAACATTACCGACTTGAAGCTGCCGGAGGGGCGTTAGCTATGCTAACGCCCAGCCCTAACATAAATTTGTTTTGCAAGGTGTAACTTGAGCAAACTGAGTAGGCTCAACATGTTGACACGCCGCACGGCCGATACTTGTTGAGACCTAAGCCGGAACAGACAAACATGTTGACACGCTGCACGGGCCGATACATGTTTGAGCCTCGAGGAGGACAAAGGTCAAGCATGTTGACACGCCGGTACGGTTGATACATGTTTGAACCCGAAGAAGAAAATTTCAACATGTTGACACGCTGCACGGCCGATACATGTTGGAATTCTAGGCCGGCGAGGTATAGAGCTTGTTGACACGCCAGACGGCCGATACTTGCTCTATCCCTTCAAACGATTTACCTCGATCAAAGGTACTATTGGTTAAAAGATTTACATCTTTTCTTACGAATTAAGGTTTTGACACCTTCGCCTGGGCGCACGTTTTCACACTTCTTTAAGTTGTGAACTATTGGTTGTAACATTTTCATGTTACCTACTGGTTATAACATTTACATGTTATCTAAAGAACAAACAAGCGTCCTCGTGTGGGACATAACTTACTTTGCTAAAAACCGTTAAATGTTTTTTCAAAAGATTTTTTCGCTTAAAGGACAAGTTGGATAAGCCAACAAGTCCCTAAAAACCTAAAAAAGCTTGAGTACTAGACCAACCTAGTACCCCCAAAAAGAAATTGTCTCGGTTCTTATGAACCATTACAAACCAAAAAACATTGTTTTAAAGGGACACTTCCCCCATTTGTTGTACCAATAAAGGTACACAAATAAAGCAAAAAATTGTTTTCATCCAAAATACCCAAAAACTTTAAAATGTTTTTCAAACTTTTTATTCGCCGCCGCCGCGCCTTCCACTTGATCATTTAGAGTAGCCACTATGGTGCTTAAATCCTTGTTAGCATCATCAACTAGAGCCTCTAGGGCCGCGGAATTCACTTCTTCGCATCCGCCGGCTCACCAATATGGTCCTCCAAAACTTTTCTCTCATCTTCCAAGTTCCAAGCTATGGCTTTGTCCATTTTCATATTCTTCAATCATTTGAATACGGGTCTCCAACAAAGTCTTGGTGGCATTGAATTTGAAGTTCCCCTCTGCAACTTCAAGCTCTTTCATATGAGCCTTATTCTCAGCACGAATGGCTTTCTACTTCTTCTCCCAAGCCGTTCAAAATCCTTCTTCAAACCTTCCACCTCACCTCGCATGCTTGTTTGCCTCCCTCTTCAATTTCTCCACTTCCTTGGCACTTTTGGTAGCCTCCTTTTTTGATTCTCGCAGCCTTCGTGACCAAGCCCTCGCCGCTGATCTTCAATGCATCAATGTAGGCCACAATCGGGGTCATGAGTTCCTCGCACCAAAAAGATGTTAGTACTTTATCAAGCTCTTTGATAAAATTTAAAGATTCCTTCATCTTTACCTTCTCAACAATGTACCTCTAAATTTTTCTCCTAACTTCTCCATGTCCATATCACTGTTTGCATCTGTGGCCTCAGCTTCCACCAGCTTTCTTTTCTTTGCATCCCCCTTCTTCTTGGATGCAGCCACATGGGAGCTAGCCACAATAGACACAGGGGTAGGGGGTTTTCCATCCTTCTTTGCCAAGCTTTTTGCTCCGGGCCGCGGCAAGAAGGTCGGCAATGGTAACAGCTTTCCTTGGAGCGAGTGGTCGCAAAATAGAATGAAGAGTTAGAACAGATTAAAGGGGTTAGAACAACTTGGAGATAGGCAAAGATTTAAAGTATTTGATTAACCCGTAGACATTGGGGATAGGCTCAGAGAAGGTTTCTTCAAGGTTTGCCTCTCGGGCTTCTTTGGGACCAACTTCCTTGTTAGAATCTGCAACAAATAGAACTGGTAGTGCCTTAAAAGTTCTCACTAAGGGTTCCAAGTTATAGATCTCGCTCACTCTTTCCTCTGTGTTGTCTTTAAAGGGAAAAAGCACATCCAATTTCGCAACTAGGCCAAAGAAAAATTTGGAGAAATAGTTAGTACATTGCCGAAAACCATCATTAGAGTAAGAAAAATTGCCTACTACCTTGGGACCTCCATTTGAAGTTGGGCACCCACATCCTTCACTGTGGTGCTCTTCTTTGCAAAAAAGAACTTGTTCTTCCACCCTCTATCGGCGGGATCAACATTGTCAATTAGGAAAGGCGTCCTACCAACCCTAACCCTAAAACCAATATCTCCCTAAACCAAAGCTCCTAAATTCATGCGTAAAAGCAAATTCCTCTAGACCAATTGCTAACTCGTTTCGCATTTAGCCTTACTAGGGTTTGAAGGCTTCTCCAACCTTGAGGCATGAGTTGGGCATAGTTAAGCTTGGAAGATACAAAGAATCAGGTGATTAAAATTGGAAACGGAATTTTAGGCCAATAGTGAACGGATATTCAGTGGAAACATACCCATTCCGGGAAAAACACTGAGTTAGGTTAGGATGGGTAAAAGTTCGGTTTCAAAAGCCATGGCGTGATTCCTCTTGATAATTTCTAAATTAACGGCGGGAATGGTACACTTTTCTTTTCGTGGTTCTTTAACATGTTTTGGGTGAGAAAAACCTTCGCAAACCCTCTCCACTCTCAATTAAAGTTACCACCTTTCTCTTCCCCATTTTCAAACTTAAAACAAAGATTCAAAGATGGAACTAGAAAGGAAACAA